>JAAAKE020158235.1:0-30641 GCA_010014785.2 Anisolabis maritima
CCAAGCGGGTTGTTTTCCGTGCCGACTCCGTTGCTTTGTGAGCGTTCGGCCCCCCCCCCCCCCCCCCCACTCCCCGTTCCCAGTAAAGTTATATTAAATATAGTATAGTAGTTAACAGCTCTAGTCATATGGCAGATGAATAAAAAAAAGCACTTCGTTTCGGTTTAGTTCAGTTTAATTGGGTTCGGTTTTAAATTTTACCAAACAGAACCGAATATATTAATTCTTTTATTTCTAAGCCTTCAGTTCAGTTAATTAAATATTAAATTGAAAACCGAATCGAACTGAAATGAACCGAAACAAATGGAGAGTAGAAATCGAAAATAGTCCTCATACAATAACAAATATAGAAGGAACATTTTGATATTTCATGGTAGACACTTTAAAAATTTTTCTCCCATTGGGCTTTACATGCGACCACTGTACCAGCTCATGACTTCTCAACCTAAAGGTAATTTTGGGGCGAAGAAAATTGGATCATGAGGAAAATATAATACATATTTTATTTTTTTTTATTTATCATATCCAATTAGATAATTATATGTAATGGCTTAAAAAGCCAGGGCTTGGTGTGAATGTTGTAGGAAAAAAGATGATAAATTTATTTATTTATTTATTTGAGATTTATGAGAAAACGAACTTAAATAAATTCTTGAAATGGGTTTCCATTACTTATAATAGTAAAAAGTACTATGACTAACTAACAAGACTATTAAAATTTCTAAATTCTAATAAAAGATCTGAACAAGGAAACTTTATACGTATAGTAATATTTAGTTTCATGCATTTTGGCAGAATTTGCATTATTTCTAATCAAAATTTTGCTGACAGATTTAATAAAAAGCCTATTTAAAAATGTATTAAAATTTTTAACTGAGATTGGCTGTTATTTGTATATTTATACGGAGTTTCTGTTGCCCTATTTAAAAAAAAACTTCTCTGTGGTTCTCCAATATTACCTAGGATCTGGTTCAGGTTGGGGACCCATAGTTTGACCAAAAATCCATTAGTGAGTTGGTCATTTGGTTTCCTACCTTCCAGTAAACAAACACTAATTTATATGCTTTAATGTATTATATTGATTTATTTATTTGTAAAATATATAATACTCATATTTATTATAATATAGTTATTTATTAGTTTTATATAAATGACTATTTAAACAAAATTAGTTATTGATTATTTTTATTATAAAAAAGCCTAGATGAAAAATTTTTTCTCTAAAAATTAAATTTGTAATTGAATATCACTTTCATTTAATTAATTAAAACATCAAAGAAGAGGGCTCAATCACGATTTAAATTTCCATAATGAAAAATGTTCAATGCCAGTATAAGGGACATGTAAACTTTTCTTATTTTATTTCTCTCTCTTTCTCTTTCTCTCTCCTTCTTGCTTCTTTTTTTTCATTCGGCACATAGTATTGACTTAAAAAGACAAGTTGGCCAATATATAACATATATAGAGAGAATAAAAAATGTTTATTTTTCAATATCATTTATTTAAATAGTTCTTTAAAGTTAAACAAGATATTGATAAAAAAAAAAAGAGAGGAACGAAAAAAGTATTCAGTCTTAAATGTTTAGAATATTTGAGTAATATTGATAATAAAATTTTTAATTTCCATGGTCAGATTGTCTTTATCAAAACATCAAAACTATGACACAAGATAGTGCTATGAGAGATAGTAAAGTAAAATAGGGGAAAATAAAGAATGAAAAGAAATGAGTAAGAGCATTCTCTTACTCCCAACTGAAGACCAAAAAGATTTTCCTTTAGACCTTGATAGTTTGAATAAATGCAAACACACTGAATTAAGATATGATTTGCTATATTTTTATAAGTGTATTGCCATGAGCTGTACTAAGTTGCTGAAGTGCTGCACTCCAAATGACCAACTCATGAATGCATTTTTCGATTAATTGCTTCCCTAGAGTAGACCACAAGATATTAATTTCTAGAGAGATTTAAAAATTGCGCATGCGTGATCCGCTCTGAGTTTCATTAGTGACTAGGTCATTCGGGGTGCCTACCGCCCAAAAAGCAAACACGAGCTATTTAATTTATGCACCCCATAGTAAATAAAAATAATTAATGTACAACTGTTTTAAAAAAAATATTCGGTAATGGGCTCTCCTCGACTTTCTCGTATACACATATATAGCTGAGTTATCGCGGTTTTTGAAGGCTAAGTCGGATAAGCTGCGGATTACGGATCTAGGGCAAAACAGCTCGGGTTCGAGTCCGGCTTGCCCCAAAAAATTATTTCTAGCTTTGTCAAAAGTCTCCTCAAGGGGTAGAAAAGTGAGAGGTGATCTCACCCCCATTTAAAAAGTGGCATCACTTTGGGCCATTCATTACTGGCCTGAATCCCCGGCGGGCAGCAATCACTTCAACTTAAACTATCACGGTTTTTAGAAAAACCTTTCAAATAAAGTACCACTTGCGATTGCCCGAAATAGTACAAAAGTTGATAAAATTCTACGATTTTGCTTGAGTGCCAGGATGTAAAATTTGGCTGATCTATATTAAAGCGTCCTCGAGTTGTCGTCTTAACGATATACATACAGCATAATTCCAAAAATGGTATTTCCGGACTCACTGAGCTCCAAAACGTCAAGAATAATCAAAATCACGAGATATATTTTTGAACAAATACAATAATGCGTACATAAAGTCAAATACGAAAGCAATTATTAATTGCTTATAGGATCTTTTAGATTTATGTTTTTCTTAACTATGCTTAATTTTAAGATTGTGAGTGCGCGGAGAATAAAACTTTTGCAACGCTATTAAAATTAGTTTAGCTAAGAGGGTGCTATGTCCTCACTTATTTAATAAGGGTCAGGATTTTAGGAGAAAGGACTTTTACCTGACTGGTGGAAATTTACCAGCTGAGGTATTCTTATGCTGCAATCAGCACAGCATACCTTCCCCTCAAATTTAGTTAATTTTGTCGATTAAATAAAGAACAAGAATTTAAAGAAATAATAATTATATTTAAATAAATCTTTTTTAAACTCTTTTTCATTTTATCTTTTCGTAGAACATGCCAACAAAATAATCGCCGTTTTTATACAGTGCAGCCGAGCGTATAGTGAATAAATTCATTTTGTTAAGTAATTTTTCGATTATTTATTTCATTTTTTTTTACTTCGTTTATATATTTATTCTTTTGGGAGAATCCTATTATTGCTTTTTAATTTTAACATTTTAACGATATCGGAAGAAATTATAGATAGAAGACCCCTTTTTTCTACTCTGCCCCCAACTCAATTCATTTGCTTCAAAGATGAGGAACAGAGGTATAATTTAATTATCAAAATTCAGAGCTATTGATAAATTAATTTAAAAATTATATATATATATATATTAAGAAGCCTAAGAACAAGTAGGTTAATTAAACAAGAAGGATCTCAAGATGAAAAATGAAATTAAGCCATTTGTTTAAACAAATTATAAATTTTTTTTTATAGAATCTTGTTATCAAATAAAAAAATTTCTTTCTTCTTTCTGTATTTTATAGGCAACAATATATCAGAAAAACCGAACTAGATATGATTCAATTAAAAAAAAGATGTATATATATTCTGGAATGTTTCCGCGGTTGGATATAGTGTTTTCACAGGTTTAACTCTCTCAACAATTAACGCGGTCCAACCCGTGGAAACACTATTCCATATATATAAAAGACATGGCCACAATTAGAGGGGCACATGCCTCTGACGCCAAAAGGAAGGTGAAAGAGAGGAACCATGAAAATTTAAAAAAAAACAATATGGCAATATTAGGGTTTTTGTCTTATGAAATAATATTCGTGCAATTGAATTCTGATCTTAAAATTATAACGCTTTTATTTAAAAATTTACTAAAATGAAAAAATATTTATTCTTATTTCTTAATATATTTGACTAATAAAAATAAAAGCATGTGGGGCTCATTGAAAATTTTATTTAATTTTCTATAAATGATGATGATAAATGATTTTTAAAGCTCAGTAAGGAACTCTTTTTAGTCCATTTAAAAGCATCTTTAGTTGTGAAATATATATATATATATATATATATATATTTTTCACAACTAAAAATATCAAACATCAAGAGATTCTCGCGCTGGCCATCAGAGGCACTGCAATCGTTTGAAAACTTATTTTTAAATAATTTTTTATTCTTATTCTAATAAGTTTTTGAAATTATTTTTTTACTATACATTGTATTGAGAAAAATTTACTTTAATCAATAAAGATATTCGTTGTGTCCTTTGATGAGGTAAATCAAATTTGTTCAAATATCTAAAATTTATAGATCTTTATGAAAAGAGGATCTCTTCTTACTCTTTAAAGATTTTAGGATTTTGTATTATTTATTTATACTATTTATTATTTATTTATTTAAATCTTTGTTATTGTTTGTTATATTGTTTATAATATTCTATTTATTTGGTTTTATAGTTTATATATGTTATTATTTATTTTATTGTTAATAATATGTAAGTAATTGAGTTGCAGTTATTTGGGACATGGCAACGGATAATGTTTGTCATGGTTAATATTTTTGATGCAATATGTGTCGCTGTATGTGTTCTAAAACTCCCAAACCTATAATAATAATGAATAGATCATTGGAAGTGAGCCTATATGGAAAATTTCTGATCTTTATTTACCTCATCGCGAAACATTTTTTAAAGGATGTGGTCCGGACAGATAAAGCAAATAAAAGCGTTTAAAATTTAAATAACTAATGAAATTTTGTATTTTTTCTGTAATATTCTATTCTGTTAAACGTTAGCTTGTCTTTGAGTAATGATTCGAAGAATTTTTTGCGATTTCTAGTGGCGCCTTTATTTAGTATATGACTGACTGATCATTAAGATAATATCTCGGGCAATATTAATCAACATTATCAATCAAACTCTCAAAGTTAGTTAAGTAAATAAGATTTTTTATCGTCTTTTGAAATTCTAACCCCAACTTAATAAGATTTTTTTAATATAATCCAGAAAGGAGCGAAACATTTTGTTTAAATTTTCCAGGGTATAAAAAAATCTTTGCTTGCATCAGCATCGCGTCTTAAAATAATGAGAAATTACCTATTCGAATATCATTAGTATAATTAAACTTGCAGATTAAATTGAGAGAAAGTAGGACATCGTTTAGGGTTTTAATGTGTGAGGAAATCACAGAGAGAGGGGAGGGAGAGAATTACCACTTGAATTGAAGGTCGATATATCAACCTAAGAAAAATGTTTGGACATTTCGAGATCAAAAAATTTTAAAGAAAAATATCAGCCCGAAATTTTAATAAGTTAAATCTACAAAGAGACTAAAAATAAAAAAATATTTTAGAAAATGCTTTTATTTAAAAATTCACTAAAAAGATAAAAAAAATAATCTTTTTCTTGAATATATATGAGAAAATTAAAATAATAGTATGGGGTTTTCATTGGAAATTTGATTTAATGGCCTATAAATTTTATTTTAAGTCTCAGTGAGCCCTACGCTTTTATTTCAATTAAACAAATATATTCAAGTATTTAATTAAATATTTTTTTTTTATTATTTTTTTTTATTTTTTTATGATTAAAAATCTCAAAAAGACAAAAGACACAACTCCTCGCGCTTGGCACTAGAGGCGCTGCAAACGTTTGGAATCCTTATTTTTTTCTTCTTCTTTTTGGAATCTTTTTGTTTGCTTTGTGTACATTGATCTATTGGAGACCCAGTATCTCCGTCTGTCATTTGGACGCTCATGTGCCACAGATCTTAAATACTCCTAACACAAAGAAGGCCATTATATAGCACTACATAGGTGTATGACTTGTAGATAATTAAATTTTTGATCTGACATCTTAGTAATTTTGTTGAATTCAAGTTTATTTTATAATATTATGGAAGCAGTCTTCTTTTCTTTTTGACTTGGATATATTTATGTATCGCTTAAAATTTATGAATTTGTAATAGAAAATTGATAATCAAATATCAATAAATTGCTTTAATATAAAAATTGATTATCTCAATACCATTTAAAGAGATCAAAACGTTAAAATATGTTTATTATTAATAAAGAAAAAATAAATCCGTATTTTTTCACTCATTTATTTCCAAATACACTAAAATTGATGGGATATTTCAGCTGCGTCCCCCACAGCTATCCTCAGCCAAGAAATTGTACTGTTGGAAAATCGAGTGACGTTCATCGGAGTTCAACTCGGTGTTGAACACTGATGACAAGATTTTATTTATAAATATTGTATAATTTTATTTTTTCTGGTGGATCAAGCGGGTGATAGCCTCCGGGAGTTCGACCCTGGATCTCCAGCCTATCCGGGGCATCGATGTGTTTCCTATGCACCACCGGAGGCTCGACCACACTAACAAAACACACTCATCTCCGGTATACATCTAGATCATATGAGAGTGTTAATCCCTCATGAAAAATCTTTAAATTAAAATTTTCAGTTAACTGCCGCTGTTTTAACTAATAGGCGGACCTGCATCTTGGTTGTTATTATTAATTGATGTTTTTCAGCAATAAAATTACTTGGCTGAGGATGACTATGGGACGCGGCCGAAATATTTGGAAATAAATGAGGGAAAAACTAAGAATTTATTTTATTTTTTTCTTTCTTTATTAATATTAATTTTTCGCCTTTTAATATCTATAAAAATGTTTATTATTATTATTATTATTATTATTATTAAAAAATTTCTTCCGTTATATTTATTTTTTGATAGAGATATGAAAATGAAACTTTTCCCATTTAATCTTAACATTAATTTATATTTAAAATGAATATTTGCATGAACGAAGTTGAATTGTTGAAGTTTTTATAATTGTTTTGTCGTCATAAACTTCAAAATTCCTATGATATTAATCAATAAGTCTGTTGAAATTCATTCGAGATAGTCAAAGTAACAAAGTCCCAAGAACGAAACAACAAACAAGTGTTAGAGATGTTTAAAAATAGTCTTATTAATTTTGCAAGTGATATTTCGATTCTTAATACCATGGGGTGCATCGTTCGTGTTTGGTTGGGAGGTAGGCAACCCAAATGACTAATACTATAATGGATCTTTCAATTAATTGCTCAAAAGCTCCTCCAGAGTGAACCACACAAACGTATTTGTCAAAACTAAAAATTAACAACTGAGCATGCGTGGTCCGCTCCAGAAGAACTCTGAAGCATTTAATCGAAAAATGCATTAGTCAGTTGATCATTTGGGTTGCCTACTTTCTGGCAAAGAAAAACGAACGAATTTATGCACCATGTGATAGATTATTAGCAAAAAATAGTAAATTTCATCAAATAAGTCTTTGTAAGAGAGACTTTAATTTAATTGTATATAATATCTACAATCTATTACGATGGGTTGTAAAAATTAGTTTGTGTTTGGTTGTTGGAAGGTAGACAAACCAAATGGCTATCTCACTAATGGCGTTTTTGATTCAGAGTTCGTCTAAGCTGCGCATGTGCATTTGTTCGTTGTTAGAAATTAACAACTGCGCGGGTGTGGTCCACTCTAGAACAATGAATCGAAAATGCCATTTGCGAGATTGTCATTTGGGTGTTCTACCAAACAAATTCATTCAGAATTTTACAAACTCCGCTTCTGGTGATCTTACTAGTTTATTGTACTACCTAGTAGGATTTAATTATATGAAAAATACTAAAAAAAATTTGCTATCTTTTTATGTGCGTCACATAATAAACTCGATAAATCCCTAAGATAGGCATTTGTGAGTGTAAGAAATTATGTATTGATTGTATTTAAGGTTCTGAAGATGGGTGACGTCTAGTTTCCGAAACGTTAACAAGATTAATATAATAAACGAAATTGTTATGAAAAGAAAAAAATAAATACTATTCTTAACTAAAGCCAATCCACGTAATCACAAAATGTGATCTCTTTTTATCTGATATCTACCTATTTACTATAAGACCAAGAAGTTTTCATTTATAAAATGAACTAGACTCATGAAATGGAGAGATGAAGAAGAAAATTGCTTTATGAAAGAGAAATATTATTTTAAGTAAAGATCATATAATTAAGAAAGTTGATAACTTTTTTTTTCATGAAAACGTTTAAAGAATATTTAAAAAATAACTTTTTTTTATTCATAAGTCAGAAAGCAATGAAAGGATTTTATCATATAATCTTTCATATAAAAAAATGAAAAGGTGAATTCCTAATTATTTCTTTTGAACTTAATTGGGTCACTAGGCAAATGAGAATCACTTAAAACAACTCTGAATATCCACTTGAAAAAAGATTACTGGAAGTTAGTTCTCTTGTCCCAGCTGAACAAAACAAAGTAACAACATGTGTATTGTTATCTATTTTCTTTCTCTTTTCTAATATATCATACTAACTTTTAAAAGAAAATCTCACCCATGTGTTTTCTATATAAGATTATTTTATTGGTTTTCAAGAATAATGTGGAAATTTTCTCTAGAGAATTTCTAGTAAAAATTTCTCCATTATTATTTAAAAACATTAAAATAACATTATGTAATAACAATTGTGCCTAACTTTCTTAATGTTCTCTTCCGATTTTTAACACAAAAATATGAAGGTGAAACAGTGTCAAAGGTCAAAAAGTTTACTTTAGCGACCGGAAAAGAGATTTTTTGAAAATTGTCATGAAATAAATCGGATGTAACATCATTTTAAATAAACTTAAATACCTGTTACGAAGTAATGAAACCTCTTCTATGTCAAGTCATCAGAAGTTGTGTTTTTTAGCTATTTCTGAATCACTGAATTCTAAATATTAATAAATAATGATAAAATTTTAGCGAAAACTTTACATAATCAATATATCAAAACCATTTTATACAAAAAAAAATATCTGTTTCGCTACGTAAATTTATAGAGAGATCTTTTATTAATAAATATTTACATAAAGTTGTCTTTGAATTGAATGTAACGAACGTTGGTATTAGCGCTTTTCTAAATCGGTGCATTACAATACACCATTGGTCTGTCTATGTTCAAGGCATATAGTTTAAAATATAATTTTTAAATTTTTTTCTTCAACTCATATTGAAAAAATGAGAGAATGTCGTGAGTAGAATCCTCGGTATCCCATATACATATACCCTCTCATTTTTTTCTTTGTGAGTTGAACGGAAAAATTTAAAAATTATATTTTAAAGATTATGTCTCGAACAGAGACCAATGGTACTGAACTTATTTCATTCTATTCATCTACATCTATGAGATGAAAGAAAAATTTTAAATCTTAATGATTAATATTTAATTTTATTATTTATTTATTATTTTCACACTTTTAATTATATAGCTTTCGCACTATTGTCTCTTGCATTAGAAGATTTAAGTGCATCAATATTAGCAATTAATAGCAATAATGGGAGATAAATTGCATTAATCCCCGATACCAAGATAGACTCAAATGAATATGAACATTCGATATATCGACGAGAGTGCTGAATATTTTAAATATATAATTTGATTTAAATGTTCTTATGAATCATAACTCTATCTATTTTAACCGATTATTTGTTTAAATTATTCTTATTTATTTATTTATTTTGGTGTGTTATATTTATTTTTCAATTTTGATGTAAGCCAAAGTAGTTATTGACATGTTTACAAAAATATGGAAATCGTTTACTAATTAATAAAATTAGTTTTCTGGAATTTTTAAATAGCTGTTTTCAATCGGTATAATAAGGATTTATAAGATTTTGGTAAAAAGTAAATAGGAAATTTATAATCTATATGTAAATATATAAATAACGAAGTGTCTGTTCGTCACAGATATTTAAGTAAATATTGAAAAATGAAAGAAATCAAAATAGGAAATCACAAAAAAGTTGAATAATTATACTAAAATTATTAAAAATATGCATAGCTTAGACTTAACAAATGTTTTTGACGATCACAACGCTCCTAAGTGGACAATTTAGAAAGCTACAAGTATTAGCTTCAAGAAGTAATTTGAAATTTTCAAAATGCTATTATTGATATTTGACATATTATGGCTGTTTTAAATTTTTTTACAATTACCCCCCTCTCCTCCTCATCACTCTAAAGAGCTAAAAATAGACTAATATTTGTTTTTATGTTGTATACGCTTAACGGAGAATCAGATGCACAGGGGTAACTTTATTGGAACCTTCACCTTTTGTTTGAATATCTTTGAATATGGCACAAACTTATCTTAAACAAAGTATTGACTTATAGTCCCTTGAGGCGTTTTGAAAATGACCATCTTTTCCAATACAAACTTATATATATATATATTCAGTATAATTATTTTATATAACTTCTAGGAATCATTTTTTTTATCTTAAACTCACTTAAACGTCACATGGGTTTAAATAATTTCCCGTTGAGCTGGTGCTTTGAAATTATATATATATATTAAAATTGTTTGTGCAACTCACATATTTTCGACTCAGATTCAAACTATGTCCTATAGATAGAGTAGAGAACTTTCAATAGAAAACACGGCGGGCTGCACAGCTATCAAATAAATAAATACATGACTTTGTTTAAAAGCCGCTATAAAAAAGGTTGATCTAAAAATCAATCATAAATCAAAAGAGGCTTACTAAATATAATTACACTCTATTTTTGCTCAGACCATCAGTGTATAGTGGCTCAATAAAAATTATTGCTATAAAATTTTGTAAAACAGCCAGTACGAATTTTCTAAGAATAAATCTAGTAGTTCACAAAGCCTTTGTATAGTGAAATGTGTCAAGAAACTTGTTTAAAACTTGTTCCATTTATTAAATATTTATTAAATTATTTTGTAAATGTTGTTTGTTAATTTCCTATCTTCTCTCATAGTATTGTTTAGAAAGCTAAAAAACAATTATTTTAATTTAGTGCGAGATGATTGTTTTGACTGGGCATGTTTGGTCCTCCCGGGCCCTAGTTCAATAATCATCTGGCACACACTTATTTTAAACAATGTATTGACTTATAGTCCCTTGAGGCGTTTTGAAAATCACCATCTTTTTCAATATAAACTTATATATATTTTCAGTATAATTATTTTATATGACTTTCAGGATTCATTTTTTTTATCTTTCTTAAACTTATAATTTTATTATTAATATAAATGCATATTTATATATTTTTTTATTCTTTCACCCAAAACGAAAAAAGCAAAAATAAATATTTTATACAAATTCGAAGCTGTAGATTTTTTGCCACGTTCCCATTTTAGAAGAGTTATTCTAACTTTTTCAACTTGTCATCTCGTTCCATTGCATAATAAAAACATGACATTATAATTAATTAATAATAATTATTAAAAATGTTTAAACAAATAAAGGGTAGTCAAAAAAGTTTCCATCGATTGATGACTTTAAAATCGTATATTTCTTATAATATTAATCGCATCGAGTACTACTAGGCGTCATTTGATAGGTGTGAATTTGTTTGGTCAAAAGGAGTAAAAATAATGAAGGAATTCGATTCAATTTGAAATTCTATTTCAAAAGAGGAAAGAACGCAACTTAGGCAGCTAAAAAATTTGTTCAATTTATTTATTTATTTATTTATCAAAGTTTATGGTGATCCTATATATCAGAAAGAACCCCACATTGTCGATTTCCTTCTGGAAATTTTGATGTCAAAGATGCATGTCGTACTTGCCGACCAATTCCTGAAAAAGTCGATGAAATCATGGAAAAACAGGAGCAAGACCGGCACATAAGCAGCCATTATATCGCTGAGGAACTCAAAATTCAACATCAAACAATTTTAAACTATTTAGAGAAGACTATATACAAAAAGAAGTTCGATGTTTGGGTACCACAATATTTAACAGTGAAAAATTTAATGATCCGAGGTTCCATCTGCAAATCACTGCTGAAACGAAACAAAATCGACCCATTTTTGAAATGTCTCATTACAGGTGAGGAAAAATGGATCAGGTACGACAATAATTTGCTAAAAAGATCATGGTCGACCGCACAAACGGTGGCAAAGACAGGAAGGACGCCAAGTAAGGTCATGCGGTGTGCTTGGTGGGATTGGAAGGGAATTGTATATCATGAATTGCTACTACTTAGTCAAACGATTGGTTCTGATCTCTATTGTTAATAATTAACCAGATTAAGCCATAATATAAATCTGTAATTAAAAGAAAGTGGCCGGAATTGAACAACAGAAAAAGAGTTGTGTTTCAACATGACAATGGCAAACTACAAACATCTTTGACGAGTCAACAACAATTGAGAGAACGTGGTTGGGAAGTTTTGATGCATCCACCTTATAGTCCCGGTCTTGCACTGTTTCATTCTCTGCAGAACTCCCTTAATGGTATAAAATTTATGTCAAAAGAGGCCTGTGAAAATCCATTGTTACAATTTTTCACCCAGAAACCACAGAAGTTCTATAGAAACAGGATTTTAATTTTACTAGAAATGGCAAAAAGTTATTGATCAAGATATTTGGTTTAATAAAGTTTATTGGAATCGAAAAGAGCGTTGGAATTTTGCGTAAAAATCGGCAAAAACTTTTTCAACTACCCTTTATTAGTACACATCTGAGGACATAGGCTCCCTCCTTCTTTATTTAAATTAATTAGCAGCCAATATAATTTTATCTCTCGGGACTGAAAACGAACTGATCTTTAGATAATGAAGCAGGTGTTATAGAGAAAAGGATATACTACTATTCATATCAAAACAAATTTGACAAATGCTATATTTTATTGTCTTAATAGATAAATAAATTAATAAATTTATTCATGACCTGTTTAGAGTCACAAGTCCTCGATGGGTAAGTCCAAATAAACACAAATACATATTTACAAATTCCACGAAACAATGAGCAATAAACAAAACAAATAAATGTAGAAAAAAAATTACTATATTTCCTAAAGAAAAAGAGAATATGTAATTAAAAATTGCGCGCAATAACAAAATATAGCTAGAAAATTTCCTGATTATCACGAAACAAACGATATCTTTTGTTCAATTTATTTTGATATTGATATTTTTATTTTAATTAGTAAAGAAAGGAAGTTTTTTCTTTTATTATTAGTGACTAAATTATTTTATTTATATTTTAAAAATTATAATCAAAATTTAATTAAATTAAAAAAAAAAAACTTTTGGTTGCTTAACTATCAGGCTGTTTAGCCTTAATTACTTTTTTGATGTTTGGAAATAATAAATTAATTTTGTCCTAGCTCTGAGATTCTAAAGGTGGAGCCCAAGATTGGAGACAAAATGAGAAAGGCCAATAAAATAAGAATATTTACAATAAATATATGAATGTTAATAAATATTTTTTTAAACTATTGTAAAATATTTTATAAGAAAATTGAATAAAAATCTTTTTATAGTGCAACATTCAATTAGGATCATTTTTTCGAAACTTTTCTCCGTTATGCCTCAATAATTTTTCTGCAACCTACTTTATTACTCTTTAAAATAGAGATCCAAACTCGAACGCTAACTTAAAGCAGCTATCTGATTTAGAACTGAATGTCAACAAATTCCAAACATATAAGTTTATATTATTCCTGGTCAAAATAAACTATTAAATATTATGTACTAGCTTATCCACGCCGTCTGATGGACGCCAAAAATATTAAAAAATTTATTAGTTTTCGTAAAAAAAAAATTATTACAATTTAAATAAAAATTCTTTCACTTTTTTATAATCAGATATGATAGGAACAAATAAATAAAATTTGATTATAAAACAAAATTAAACTTGAAATTAGAATTTGTCTTTTTTTGTAGTTTAGTCAGAAAATCAGGAATGTATCAGTGGATCAACTAATGGAGCCACTAACCGAAATAGTCAAGTTTACTTTATATATATAGGCCAAGTAAAATAATATATCTATATATATATATATATATATATATAATAATTTTAAAAAATTTAATAGATAAAAAATATAGGCTCTAGTATTAATATATTTAACAAAAATAAGAAATATTTTTTCATATGTTTTGTTTAAATATATTTGTCCGAAATTCAAATGTCAGTATTAACTAGTTAATGTTAACATTAATTGATTCTTCTTAGATAAGAAAAACAGCCATAGAGGTTGGCGGACTTTCGATTAAATTAAAATAGATTCGCCTTAGATTAGAAAAATCATTCAAAACAACTTACAGTTTGATCAAAACAAAAACGCCTCTCAATCATCTGCTAACCTGGGAAATAGACAAACGACTGCCTTCCGAATAATCTTACTAGTTATATTTTATACAATCTACACAAAAACAGAGAGCAAATTTCTTAGTCTTTTTCAATATATAATTTATTCGATTCAGTACGGTGTGATTTTAGTTCGGCTCAGTCAGTTCAGTCCGCATTTTAGTTAGAAAATAGAATGAATTCAGAAGAAAATATGATTGATTCAGGCTCAAACATAATTAAAATTAATTGGTAAAAACTATATTTTTTTTCTATATTTACATTTAATAAAATTATTATTCTAGTAGGTGCGAGCGGTTTATTTATTTTAAAAAACTGCGCACATTAATTATTTTCTATTGGTTAATGTCAATGTTATCTAGTTAAAGCAAAGAATTCAAATTTTTTCGAACTTTAACGGTTTGGTTAGGTTGAGGTGGTTGTCGCCCCCCATCAGGGAGGCTTAGGCAGCCAGTAATTGCCCATTGTGATACCACTTGGGCAGCTCCACAACCCCTTCAGGTCTTTGACATCAGTAGAGCCCATGAGGAGACTTCTGGAAAAGTTGAAAAATAATTTTTACGGCAAACCGGACTTGAACGCGAGCTGTTTTTCTACTCTAGATTTGTAATCTGCAGCTTATCCGTCTTAGCCACTGTCTCCTCACGATTTATATATATATATATAGATTATATATTTCCTATTTAATTTTTATTAAAATCTTGCAAATCTTTAGCGGTTAATATCAATCTTGCCGAATTTCACACATTATCGGTAACATAGATAAAGTCTCTCTCCTCTTGATTGTTCTTGATCGAAAAAAAAATCTATCTATCAACTGTTAACCTGTGAAATAGACAAATTTGCTATCTTGTGTTTTTGTGACGACCACTAAACCACCAAAAGCATTCGAATGTGAGAGTCACTTTAGATTATTTGTGGTGGCCAGGTTCAATCACCGGCTGGGACAAAACTGAAAATGCGAGATAATTAATCTGAACGGGACTGAGCAGAGGCAGCCAAATAAAATCAAACGATTCAGTCAAATATTTGCACAAAGTAAATTAAATAGTCAAATATTTTGGTCCATTTTACAGAAGATGAGTTAATAAAATTAAACCGAAACGTCTCACATGATTAAATAAGCATACAAAAGCTTTTTATTTGGCTGCCTCTGCCCAGTTTCTTCCAGCTAATTATCACGGTTAGTCAATATAAGTTAATAAATATTAGTTATCTTTCTAAACATTATTTCATAGACCTTTATGTGATTTAATTTATTATTTATTATAAATTAATTAATTAATTAATATCTTGTGTGAGGGACTTGAACTAAATTTTGTTGGGGTCCAAATATTATCTTTTTCTTGTATGCTATTATTAGAGATTTAATTTAAACTTTTTGTTCTAATAATTATTTCCATCTATTTTCCTATTATTTATTGAAATTTCAATTTTTTTTTTATTTTCTTTGAACGCGCCATTGTTTTGTGATCGTTTGATTAGACGTGAAAAATCTTCAAATTTTATACAATGGAATATTTCATAAAAATTTAATTTAATCTAAATGAAACAACTTTGGATATAATTTTCAGGCCTTTATTTAAGAAAATCTTATCTGTCAGAATTTTTTAAATAAAGGCTTGAAAATTATCTCCAGAGTTGTTTCATTTACATCAATATTCACCAGGCTATCCCGAATTTAAAATTTAATTTAGTTTATTATAGAGCCCTATAAGATCTAATTAAATATATTGTGGTCCTAATTTATGTATTTAAATTAATTAATAATACGAGGAATTTTGTTTATAAATTAGTTTTTATCGATAGATAATGGAGTCCATTCAATATTAATATTAACATCTAATTTATAAAAATAGGGTCATTAATTAATTAATTCAAGCAGAATCCGTGCAATAGAAATTCAATATCTCTAATATGAATTAGTTTCGGCCTAGGGCGCTAATATTCCACAGGTATATCTCATTGATGAATAACAACTAAATGATCCTAATCCTGATGAGCCGTGTAATAATAAACAAAACGTATTTTTTATCAAATGTATTCAGCAGCGAAATAATATTATTTTGATTTATTAATTAATCATTCAATATTTATAAATAGATTTATATATAGACACACTTCATCCTATTAGGTTGGTAGGACTTTTCTTATCATAATATTCATATCTATTAATGTTATTTTCAAAATTCATATCTATTAAATTATAAATATTCTCGAGGATTATCTTTGTGATTTTATATGTATATGCACTCTACCTATATACGAATAACTAATAGATGTTTAATGTTCTAAATGTGATTTACTATAGCCACATCATATCATCAATCATATCTAATATTTTCAGTAAGACCTCATGATGTCATATTAAATAATGAAATCGATCGCCTCGAAATTTATAATTTATTATTTAACCTGACGTCAAATACATTCTTTCACTTTTTTATATTTTTCTTATTTTAGATAGGCTATTTTATTAATTTGTATAATATTCTGTGGAATTGTAGTGTATAGTACTTTCAGAAATATGCATAATTAAACGTGGATTACAAAGTAGGTTCCATGACTTTGATATATAATTATGAGTTCAATATTTAATTGAAAATAATCATTTGCGATGACCTTGAAATTCGATCGAAACAACGATATAAAGAATTTTTAATTTCACTAAACTTGAAATGGTTATGATTCAGATGACTTCGGGTACGAAAAGTGAAAAGGGGAATTGTTCCCAGAGGAATGGAGCATCCAAAGGAGGAGAGTCCTTTGTGGACGGACAATCCACTTCGGAATTCACCATCACATATTGACAAGGTTCAAATGGCGACTTTTTTCTGGTTGTTAAATCCTTTCTCAACTAGGAAATGTCAAAAGAAATCTTCGGTTTTTTTTATTTTTATTTTAGAGAAGTTTTAAAAATGTATCGTTGGTTGGGTTGAAATTATTCATGATTTATTTGATTTTTTTTACAGGTTTCAATTTTGACAAGTGACAAATAAAAGTATTTGTGGCATTTTTATTCACTTTTGAGATATATAAAAACGTCTTTAAATGAATTTTTAAATTTTTTTTCCAAAGTTCTATTATTATTGTATCAAATTATATAAAAATAATAAAATATATATAAGAGAGTCAGACAACTAGTATAAATATATATTATTTATACAAATATATAATTAATATTTATCAACTCACAGACCCCAGTGGTTATACATTGTAATGGTTGTTACGCTTGGAAGCAAAGTTCGATCTCCGTCTGAGAAATGACGGATTCAGACCCCTCCCTAGAGCCAGGTAAATTCAAAATGCAAGACTAATAGAAAATTAAAAAAAAAACATTGTTAATAATTTTCATTTAAATTAAAAAAAAAATCTTTATTTTTCTGAAATTTTGTTTATATTATATTTTTTTTTACAAATAGTCAGCTATTTTTGTGCAAGACATCAAAAGTGACTATTAATGTGGGATATAGGATGATTTTATTCATTCAGACTGTTATATTTATTCATATCTTATTCCCTCAAAATAAAAAATATTCTACTGTATTAGAAGTCACGTTTCCTTTTTGACTGCCCTATTTGCTAATAAAACGGTTTATTAATGTCTAATGAAGTTAAAAAAGAATCCATATTGTCACCTCCTGTTTGATTATAATGCTTTATTAAATTTTATGGCGTTGTAATCGGGAGTCGAAGATTTATTAGTTTATAAAAGATGATGAAATGCAAATGGAGTTCCTCAACTTAGTATGACAGAGTTTTTTCCCTTTTTCCTCAGTTCATCCATGCAAATTGACTTGGACAGTGAAATCCGTCATACCTTGGCTAACCTGGCAGAATGTCATTTCCCTCATCTCAGCGATTTTCTTTTTTTTTATAAACGATTAAAAATATTTTTGGTCCATCCTATCAATGGATACTTGTACTGTACTTATACAGTAATATATCGGAATTTTTTTTTAGAATAATTAATTTTTTCAAAGTTAAAGTAATATAATAGAAGAAATTTGTACTTTCTCTTACTTATCTGTAATATATAGTATATAGAGAAAGTCTGGCGATCACAAAATAAATCGATGACGAAATTTCAACGTATAAGTACACGTTTTCAGAACCAGTCTAAAAAAAATGACTCTCGCAAAATGATCTCTCTGTTTGGCTGTGTATTAACAAAATAACGATTTGGATTAAAGTTCATATATTACTTATCTTTTAGATGTTCTTTGAAATGTATTAACTCTCATCCCCCTAAAATTATTTGGAGCCAATATTATTTTGCGATTTTTTTTTTCGATTTTCTCAAAATGGGCTCTAATGAAAAAATTTATGCTACCAGTATTTACTTCTTAGGTACTGATAGACTATCGGAAAAGAAAAAAAAATATGTCGACAAAAAAAATCTGTTGTGACATCATATCACATTATTTCCTCTTACATAAGTAAAATCAAGAAATATCTTCTATTATCTTTGATTTAATTATTTTTGTTCTTTTTTTTTTTATTGTCTTGTTTGCAATTTTCTTTGGATTCCCCCCCCCCCACTGAACCTAAAGTGTCCTGGACACTCCTAGATCTAAATCAGGCTTCTACTTCATTACCGCTAGAATAAGTCACTTAAACTATTATTTTTTGCTGTAAATCATCATCAAATCGAAAATTTTTCTAGTTGTTGGTTAATCAATAACAGAAATGTAATTTTTATTTCAACATTGATTCAAAATGATATTTTTTTTTTTATTAAACCAATTTACCGATTATTAAAAAAATATAAGTTAATTAATATACGAGTATTATTTGAAAAAAAAAAAAAAGGAATAAAAATTATGAAAAATTATATCAAGAAATGATAATAAGCATAGATTTTAAAAATAATAAAGTTTTTATACCAAGAGTTGCAGAAATTAGTTCGTATTTGGTTGTTGGAAGATGAACAACCCAAATGACCACCTGACTAATGCATTTTTCGATTAATTGCTTGAGAGCTCCTCCTGAACGGACCACGCATATTCATTAGTTCATTTCTAGGGAAATTTAATAACTGTCCCTGAGCTCAGAAGCAATTAATCGATTTATTAAGGAATTGGTCATTTTGGTTGTCTACCTTCCAGCAACTAAACACCAACTAAAATCTTCAACCCTATAATATATATATATAGGATCATTTTCACAGGATAATGGTTATCATTAAAGTGTTGTTCTTAAGCCTGTATTCTGAAACTTTCCTAAGGTAAATATTAAATTTATATAAGCTTTTAATAGAATTTCTTGAGTTAAAACTTTTCTTCTCCGTTTAATTAGGAAGGTTTTTAACTTAAGAAAAATTTTACTATAAGATATTCTAAATAAAAAGCTGAGTGAATTTCCCCATTGGTTAAGATTTTTCTGAATACGGGCCTTAGTCTCTTATTTGATAAAAGTCGCCAATATAGTTACTAAAAATAATTATGTATTTATTATTGAAGTAAATTTTGATTACTTACTTATTTATCAATTAATAAATTATATTTAATTAGTAAAGTGTAATTAAATTTCAGAATTAATTTATTAATATTTTTCCTTTTTAATCGAATTTATTACCAAGGCTCTAGCTAGACATTTAGTGTCAGCTCGATCACTATTTATTTATTAATTAATATCAAAAATCAGTTAATTATAATATAATATTTTATGGCGTAATTAAAGTAACTTAAACTATAATACATATTGATTATGAAAACATATATGATACATTTCGACTGCTAATAGTTACCATAACTTCGAACTTAATTAAACTATCCGACGAATGGAAATGGAACAATACATTTGACAGGAAACGTCTCAGATTTAATCTAAAAAGCGTCCAGGAGTTTTTATTGGTTGCTTTTCTAAATATAAAGCAACAGAGCCACCAGAACCACAACAATAATTGAAAATTGCCAGAGAGCAGAAAGGAATTCTAGTTGTGTGAAAGGAATAAATCAACTAGGAATCAAAATATAGAAATGCCTAAGAGAGAATTTGCACTGAGACTTGCCAGAGGGATACCTCACCGATGAAACCTTTGTTTCCAACGACAACAGGAATATGTTAGATTAGAATAATTCTTAATGGAGCTTTCTCAACTGGAAACAATTGTAGCTTGATAAATTCAATTCATTTGAAATTCAAAATTATTTTTAGTCCCTTATCTCTTTTCATACTTTCGTGGACTAATTTCTGATTAGATAAATACTCGTAGGAAATAGACCGTTTCCCTTTGTAACTCCCCTCTTAATTTAGCTGACGTGTTTTTATTATTGTATTATTTTTTCTTTTTAAATGTTATTATCACTTTAATTAATTAATCAATATTTTATTTTTAGACTTAAGAGTTTAGTAGAAAATAGAAATAAGATTCAAAAGCACTATAAATTCAAAATTATTAAAAGTACTTTTTTATATAAAATTAATTAGCGATATGTTTTTTTTTTTAATTTTCATTAAAAGTCATTTTTGACTGCTGAAGCCATTATGACTATAGAGTATACAAATTATATTAATGAAAAATCAGTAAGATGACTTCCTGCATGCGCTCAACAGCCTTGTTCCTCGGGTTCACCCATCCGAGAAATTAGTGAAATTGAGGCCAAAAATTATTCAAAATAATGATATAGAAATTCTATTTTTATATGGCCTATTATTATTTTTAAAACGAAAATGGGTAATTATTCCCATTCCACTACTGGTTGTGCTGATGTGTGTCAGTGAGTTTAAAAAAAAAGTCACTCTCCTTGTCATTACTTCAGTTTTTCAAAAATAATTAGAATTATTAGATTTAGTATTGTGAGCCTAGAAAATTTCTAAAATATAATCATAAAAAGAAAACGCCTGGATTTTTTTTTTTGAAATTCACTGTACCTTCACGTTTGAGGAAATTCCTTACAACAAATGAGCATTTAGGCCTGAACTAGTTTAAAAGGAACGAGAAATTAACGTTCTTTTCCACAACTTTGTCCGTAATCACAAACATTCTTAAGAAAAATCTTAACTTTAGAAAAATTTTACTATACTATTTTATATAGAATTCCTCGAGTTAGAATTTTTCTTGACTTAATTAAGTGCACAAAGGGAGATCTTTGAATTAGTAAGTGAAGAATATTTAATTTAAGAAATTTTTTATAAAAATTCTTGGTAAAATTCCCCTTAAGATTTAAGATTAAGAGGTTTTGTAAAAACGGGCCTTAGTATGCACGCTCTCCAATCACACTTAGCTCATTTCAGTCAAGAATATATTTAAGACAGATGATAATTATCCTAAATTTACTTATTAGTGAACTATGACGTGACATTGAGTGTGGATGAATTTCTTGTGACGTCATATCAAGTGTAAAATGTGGTTAAAGGAAAGCAATTTTGTCAACTTTTTATTTAAAGGTTATTTTTTTTTTTATTATTAAATAAAAATTTTTTCAAATTTGTTTTCTTGTTGAATACTTCAAATTTTATGTGGGAAAACTTAAAAAATAGGTATTGATCTTTGAAATTTTTTTTTTTTTTTGTAAAAAAAAACCTAATCAGAGAGAGTCTGAAGAGCTTTGATTAAAAAAAATGGAAAGATAAAGGAATAAGTGAAAAAGAAAATTCATAATAAATAAAAAATGGGTATCTAGATAAAAGATAATGAGAACGAGTCAAAAAGATCGTGTCGATTTGGATAAAAATTCAAAGGAGTTCAAATAATTTAGATAATTCTAAGCCCATTCAGCACACAGAACAACCTCTAAAGAGAAACCAAAAATTTTGATATTTTTCTATCAAATGTTCATTTTCGTCAAGAAGAAAAAATAAATCAATCATAATTTCATTGGCTTTTCAAAATCATCTTTTATCAATTCATTTTTGATATATCGACAGAAGAAAAATAAAAACGAATGAAAGATATATTTTTATTTTTCTTTACAAAAAAACTTTTTCATTTGAATTATCTTCCAAATATTTATTTGTTTAGATTGTTATTTAGGAGTGCTACGAGTGCTGCTTTAAGTTTTTATTTCCACTCTTGGTTTCAAATATAATTACATTAATCATTAATAATAATTCACTTATATATATATATATATATATAATATTTCTTGGATGTTATTTAAACTTGTGTTAAGAAATAGCTTCAACAATTTTAAACGGAATAAATAAAAGTGTGTTGGTTTAATTTACGATTGCTCTTTATCTAAATTTTTCATTTATTGATATAATTGATAATTATCATTTTAAAATACCAGAGAAGATGATGTTGGCTACGAAAGAGACTGGGTATTTTCTTACTCTAACGCCAATAGGTTGTTTGACTATTTGAAATCGATTAAATTTATGGCCTTTTTTTTTTTTTTTTGTTTTCAATGTCACTAAATAAGACGAGATCAAAAGAAATTCAACGCAAAAAGATGTAGACTTTACGAACATGAAAAAGATGTAAATTTTTTAGGGTTCTTTCGTAAAAAAGTAAGATTATCTTTATTATAATATACATTATTTTTTAAAGAATTCAGCATCTGGCCTGATGATGCGTTGAAATCGCGAATCCGATCGCAAATAGAAATATAAAACTTCTATAAAGGAAACTAATGTTATTTGCTTTTTTATTTACTTCTCTACTTAAAATAATCTTACGTTTTTACTGAAAGAATGAGTGAATTGAGGCTTTTTTTGGTGTGCTAAACCAGTAACCGTCTGAGGCGAATTCTCTAAATAAAATACGTATATCCAAAATAATATCATACTCATAGATAGTTTTTATTTTGATATTGATTGCTATTATGATCCAGGCCAGGAGTCTATTCTTTAAATTAAAAAAAAAAAAAAATCGTTAATGACTTTGGAGAATTTTTTATTTTACGTTCATTTTAATTTTTAATTACTAAATTAATTTTTTTTCTAGCAGATGAAATTAATTTCCATTCATAATTATTTAATTATTAATTTCATATCAAATATCTTCTCTAATTTTATATTCAGGGGTGATTCTTTAAAAAAAAAAATTAACCGGAACGTAAACTTTGCAAACCACAAATGCATATTTCATTAGAGGAACCAAACAGATTAAAACATCCTTTTTAACATTTATTTACATAATAACAAAAATAATAAAACAAAGAATATATGTATATGAAATCTAGAAATTAAATAGACCTATACCATATGGCCTCTACAATTATTTTTTTTATAACATATTTTATTTATGTGTAATTATTTATTAGAATATTATAACCACATTTGGTGGATAGGTGGATGGCAACCACGAGTTGCCAAATCTAAGACTCTCTCCAAGTCTTTACATATTTCCATCATGTTTAGGGCTTTTTCCCCTTATCAGCTGAAAAATTTCAAAAATAGTGGGATTGTACATCACTTATCGAAACTCTTTGGGTTCTAAAGATCCGTTTCATAATCACTCACTCTATTTTAATTTAACTAACAAGTTAGCAAAGGGTAACTAAGTAAACATGAAATAATCAGCTATTATTTATTAAATATCGGGTTTTTATCAAAATGGCGGGTCTTTTTTTCAAATTAAATATCGCAGAAAAACTAGTTTAGGACACGATTATAAAAAAATAAAGGAGGCTTTCTTTATTTTTTGTAACCATGTTTTTTTTTAATGATTATTTTGGTTACAATTCTTAATACCTTCTCCCTGTGGCCGAGAGGTTAAAGATATTGACATTGTTAATATTGATAACCTTCAAAGCCAAGGGGTGTGGGTTCTGATCCCAGGCAGTCCGATGATAATTTATTTAAATCAAGTGGATACCAATATATGTAAATAAATATGCCAGGATCATTGTATCGTAAGTAAATATAATGTAGTATATTGAATGTCTATATGCCCTCAGATGCCGAAAACAAAAAAAGCTATTTTATATTTTAAAATGATAATTATCATCATCCAGTTTTTAAGTTAAAACTAATTTTGTTTTCACTTGTTTAAATAATTACAATTGTGGTATTTTCATTTTAATACAAGTTATGTTTTTGTCTGTGAATATAATCTAATTTAATAATACTCTTTTACTACCCGGAATTTTACATTTTGGATTATAGCCAAAGTCAATAGGCATCACCTTCATGCTAAGTTTCATTAAGATCGATTGATCGATGATTCATTCAAGTGCAAAAACGCCCTTAAAAATAGATCTACGTAATCAGAGGTCATTTTTTTACAAATCCTTTATATATTATTTGAATCATGGAATAAACGAAGTTGAATTTAGAAAAAAGTTTCCAATGAAAAAAAGGCTATTGATTTTTCATTTTGCCAATCATGTTAGAAGAAGGTATTTATTCAAAAGAACATCTCGAGATTTCATCATAACTTGAAGATTCAAATAACATAAAATTTCCATCAGTCTACTTGTGTGTATTAAATTTGACACTAATATGTTGTTTTTAGAAACCGATTTAAATTAAATTTTTCATATATGGTGTAGATTAAAATTTAAGATTTTTATCCTTCCCAACCCACAAAAGTTTTGACGATATTCTTTTGATATCAAGGTCATCTTGATTCAATATTTCTTTTATTTAATTCTCATTTTCTCTTACCTATATATATGCAATATTTCAATGGAAATACACGTTATGAGGTTCCCTCCACTCTCTGCGTGTGTATATGTGTGTGTGAACAAGATTGCTCAAAAACGAAATGACGTTTGATGCTGAAATTTTATATTTAAGCCAAGCATCCTCGTCGCTTTTGAATAAAATCGATCAAGTATTTTACTGATGTACTTTTTTTTTTTAGTTTTTTTTTTAATTTTCTCAAAATTCTCTTTAACGATTTTGATTAAAATTCATAAAATAATTATTTATTAGATGATACTTGAAATTTATAAACCAAAAAATTACTTGGGGTCAAAAAATCCATAAGTAAATTGATCATTTGGGTTGTCTAATTCCCAGCAAGCAAAAACGAACGAATTTAAACATTCCAGAGTATTAATATTTTTCGAAAAATTCGGATTTTATATTTTCTCTCTGCAATTTGAAGTCTAAGGTCAGAAAACTGTGTTTAACTTAATTAATTAATTCTTTCTTTATAAATAAAAAAAAAAAATCTCAAAAAATTAGGCGTTTATTTTGCCAATTCTCTAAAGATAATATGAAATTTAGTGAAACAATTCTTAAAGGAAATCATGAAGAGTAGAGATTATCTTCAAAAGAATGTAAAATTTAATTTGATCATTGCTCTGATCAGGCGAGGAGAAATCAATCCAAAGAGATCAAATTGAGATGTGGAAACAAAATGAACTGATGAGAGATTACACTCTCGAAATCTCTTTTATTTCCTAAACTACTTGATTTAGATCTGCCACCTAAATAATTATTTTTTTAGTTAATTTTATTTATGTATTATTAATTTTAATTTTTCCATTATCATTTGAAAATGATTTCAATTAGTATCTCATATAGGATATAAGAATGCATATCAAAGAACAAAAGTATTGTATAGATTTAGTGATATCAATTATTTATTACTGAAATAAGAAAAGTGTTGCTGTGTTGTAATTTTAATAGATGAGAAGGCAGGTTCAGCAATAAGACAGCCTCAATAAAAAACTCTAAATTAAGACGTTTCGAACGAGCTTTACTAGTTCATTATCAGTCCTTACCTTAGGTAAGAGAAATTTGTGTGATATGCGGTCATCATATCAAATTTATTTTATTTTTCAACTCACTTTGGTTTCTTTAGTTCTTTATCTACTTATAAAGTACTAGTATTTTTTCTTCCATTTTAACCATATTTTGTCTCTTTAAAACTCCAAGATGGCGGTTTCATATAAAACCACTTTATATACAAAGAATTCAACACAGTATTGTATTATTTTTATTTTTTGTTTTCTAATTTACTCGTTATAAGTACTATTAAGAATTAATCCATTTTCTTTCTTGGTTTAACATTTGTTTGTTCTTTTTTAGTGTTTTCTGACATTAACCAGAAGCCTACTTCATTTTATCTTTTCTAACATTCTCTGAATTTATTCTCACTTTTCAAAAAGACAATATTTTTTTCTTTCAATTTGTTTTTTTCTGCATACTTTTCATTATTCTTTTCGTTTTCACTTCAGTGCGAGTTAATATCAGAATATTTGGAAGAAAATATTTTCACTTTGCCATTTTTTATTTTTTCTTTCGCTTGTTCATTTAACTTTAGATAAAAATAATAATTATTATTTTCCGTTGACGACCCAGTCGAAGTGGTGCTTCATTGACATTCCAACAGAAAAATAAAAATATTTCTTTAACCATTTTTACTTTAGGGAAATTATATCTATATACAAAATTGTTCTTATGATATTTATGTCGATGTGGGTGTGTAGTTTTAGAAGAAAATTATGCCAGCCAAAAACAAAAAATTTAAACAAAAATAATTATATTATTTTTTATTATTAATTATCAACGTGTCCTCCTCTTCATCAGGACAATAAATTGTCAGTTAATAGATCGAATGTATATTTTATAAGCAATATTGTAATAATACAATGAGGCTTTTGCATGTATAAATTTATTCTCCTATAGAATTGTTCTCATTTTTCAAACGCACTTTATTTTTTTATATCTATATAGCCCTTTAGGTTTTCTAATTAGAAGGTAAAAGACCATTGAGACTAAGAGGTATAAAAATTATTTTCAAACAAAGAGAGTTAGAAACTCTAAATAGATAATTGATGAATAGATAGATGATAATAATTTTATATATGAATATTATTTGGTTTAGTAGTTTGAGAGATTTGCTATTTTTTAAGTTTAAATTTCAGATGTCAAATATTATTGCCAAAAGTTGATGATTTGGTTTATTCCTTGAATTGTTGATATATAAAATTTTTTCAAACTCTTAGGTTCCAATTGTGTATATAGATTCATTTACAGAATGAGCGACCGAAACGTTGATATTCCACACTGTTCAATATAAAATATAATAATATCGGAATTATTTCTTTATAATTTAAAAAATATAAATAAATTTTTTTATTCCTTATTTCCTAAGAGATCAAATGGCTTTAGAAAAAATTTCCCTTCAAAAGTGATTATCATTGCAAAAGAGCACGCAAATATTTGCATTCCAAGAATTCATTTGTAGAGGAAAAAATTTCCTTTAGAAAATTAGGTACAATAAAAATTTTAACCGGTAAAAATATTTACTAAAAAATCAAAATAAAATTCGATTCAAAAAAACAAAAACAAAAAATTTTCTCTGTAAATAATAAAAGTTTTATCGAGTTCGTTAATAATAAACTTAATTTTTTAAGGTGTTATTTAAAATGGTTTATCCCACGATAGAAAAGTAATCAAAAAAATTTCTATCTTTCAAATACATCCTTTCTCTCTCACATATGTCCAATAGCAGAGGTCATAAAAAAATAAAAAATCTAAATTAAGTACATAATATTGGCTATATATTAGAAATGCATATCTTTCAAACTAATAAAGTTTGACTTGACATATACAAAATTTGATTTAGTTTGACAAGCGCTGGATTCTATCCAAAATATCATATCACACACTATAAACTGAGAAAATTTTTGGGTAAGTATTAATATATCATATATCATATATACTCTAATAAGAAAACCAAGTTAATGAGTACAGTAATTGTTTAATTAAATTCTGGTAATGAAATTTTAATTAAACTATTAGGTCTAATAAAAATTTGCAAGTTCTAAATCTATTAATTTTTCAAATTTTATTAAAAAAATATATATTGAATACTGAAATAAAAGATCAGTTTCTGATTAAAATATTAATATTATTACTTCCCAAAAATTTTGTTGTGAAAATTCCTCTTTATGCAATAGAAATCAAAAGTTGATAGATTGCACTCAATGGTAATTTCATAAAAATATTTTAATATAGTAGGGATAAAAAATAAAATTAAAAAATATATAATAATAATAATAATAATTAAATATGAAGGTGTGGAAAGTCAAATACTAATAATAAATGTCAACTAAAAATGCTAATTTTTTGCCAGAAGCAAATTTATTTGCAGATGATTGATTATTGCCGGATATTTTGGATTCCAACTCTCCTTCATCAGTGGACTAATAATGGGATATATATAGTTGTTAGTTTGAACAGAGAAAGAGAAATGAAAATTTTTTATCTAAGAATGCAATAAGGACTTCCTTCTTGAAAACATGTGGGCAA
Source organism: Anisolabis maritima (assembly GCA_010014785.2). Lineage (NCBI taxonomy): Eukaryota > Metazoa > Arthropoda > Insecta > Dermaptera > Anisolabididae > Anisolabis > Anisolabis maritima. The sequence continues at coordinate 28,322 of JAAAKE020158235.1, forward strand.
CGTATGTTTTATAATCAAACTAATATCTCTCTATGTGGAATTATTAGACTGATGAAGGAGAGTTGTAAATAACCTCCGAAATATCCGACAATAAACTCTTATCAATAAATTTACTTCTACCAAATAATTGAGATATTTTTTCCAATCAAAAAAAAAATAATAAAAAATATAGAGACAAAAATACAGAAGTAAAGAAAATGGAACAATAGATCTTAGGTTCCCTGTATCTAAAAAAATGGGTCTCGAAAAATGGTCTGTTTGTGCGTCTATGTATATGTCTATGAACAAAATTTCTCAAAAACGAAAAAACTTTCGAGAAATTTTATATTTAAGTTAGGTACCCATGGCGTTGTACCTCGAAGCTTTTAAATAAAATCAATGATTTTGATTAAAATTCATAAAGTAATTATTTGAAATGTAATAACCCTTATCCTCCAAGGTAAAAGAAAGATGTGTGTTGTGCGTTTAGTCACACCCATTTTTGTTTTTTTACTTTCTCTTAACTATATGTAATATATTCTCTCTCTCTCTCTCTCTGTATTACCTGAAAGCCATTTTCTACTTATTGATTTTAAGATGATAAATATTATTTAGAGAAGTGTTTAATATTTTTTTAAAAATATAATATATTTATATATATGAAATGAGTGTTAACGACTACACTCTCTAGTGGTGAGCTCTGATTGGCTAACTTGATGGCGCATAAAGAGAATTTAAAACTCATCAAATTTATAATTAAAAAAATTTAAATCTGGGATATCCTGGCGATGATTAATATAAAATGAAATAAATGTCTTATGGAGATAATTATCAGGTATTTATTAAAAACTCTAATTAGCCGACCTTTCGGAGAACCAATGCCTCCTTCTTCAGGACTAGTGGGGTATTAAAATATGAATTTCCTACATTCCGTTACTATAAAAAATTGTGATTCTAATGACTAGTTTGTGAAAGGCATTGATTGGTCTTTGAATTGCTATAAACCAAATTTGTCCTTTTCCTCACTTGGTTTAAGCTTCACTCAAAGTGTTCTTCTTTAAGATTTTCAGCTACACTTCCCTGCGAAAATGTTCCTCACTCATAGATGTCTGAATATGATTCGAATGTGTCATTCTGGTTAATAAAATTCATCAGCTTTCCTCATTTTAATATTAATGTTGAAATTTTGAATGATTTCGTGCATTTATAAGAGTAGCATTGTACCCCTTTATTAATTATCCTCTTCTTTGCATTTAGAGCTAATAAATAGAGAATTATAATTAGGCTGCTCAATGGCAGTCATTTCAAAGTCAAGTTTGATCGAACGATTCCTCAACCATTAAAGGAGCTAAATGGTTCTTTATTATCATAAAATTAATTAAAATAGAAATGCCTATCAGGGAACAAATTAATTGAAATTTTATACAAATTATTTTGTAAATTTCAATTGAATTCAGTAATAAAGAGAAAGCATTGCCTTCTCATGGTTACCTTTAAATTTTGATATCTTTCTAATTATAGATTTACTTAAACATGACATGTACAATATTATATTCTGGACAGATATTAGTTATGCACTCAACCAGTGTCGTTGTAAAGACCGTGTATACGGGACATATCAATAAGGCCATATGGTTTAAGGGTATTGATGAATTCTTCAACCGCGTTGTTGATTTGATTTAAGGGTTGAAAATTAAAAAATTTTTTTATAAATACTAAATAGACCTATTAGAATGGTGCGTTTGAGAGATGAGCTGAGACTAAAATGAAATCAAAATAACAATTTTAAAAAATTTAAAAAAAATCTCTTTTATTTAAAATCCACTTATTTAATTTCCCAGTAATGATAATTTAAGTTTCATTAGGCGCATACGCTTTTATATTTTGTCATAAATATTCAACAAGTTTAGGCAAAAAATGATTTTTCTATTTTTACTGTATTTTAGTTTTTTTTTTTATTTTTTTGTAATTTATATTTGAAAATAATTTAACAACATTATTTTCAAATTTAATGATATTATAGCATTGCGTATTTTTTTTTTACAATTCCTTTAACGGTAGCTTCTGGACAAAGATTCCAAATTAAGTATTAAGTATTCCAAATTAAAATTTGTTAAGGTTTTGGCCAGGTTTTCTTTAACAGCTTAAGGCGAATGTCGGGATGGCTAATCCGTCGTTTACTCCTGGTCACGTGTTATTACGCGCAATGTTTCATCATGATTTTATTTTTTTTTCTTTCGATGGAAATGTATGAACATGTTATTTGTTAATGAGCATACATTTCTTTTTTTTTTTTATATATATATTTTTTGTATTTGTTTTGTTAATTGTTTGTTGTTTT
>JAAAKE020158236.1:0-12203 GCA_010014785.2 Anisolabis maritima
ATTAAATCATATAAAACTATTAGCGATTCTATCTTTCAACAGTTGGCAGAAACTGTCGACTGCCCATTTGACAGCGAAAGTAAGCATGATTGAAAAGAGGGAAGTTTAAACTTAAACAATGACCAAGGTTATTTTGGGTTGTTCCCTGCTGTTTTTTTTTTAAATTTAAAAAAGGGAAATTTAATGATACATATTATTACTTTTATTAATAAATTTTAATTTTAATACGAATTGTTTTTAATAAGGAATTCTAGAGAATTTTATATTACATATATAAATATAAAAAAAGTACTTTTTTTTATAAAATTTCAAGAAATCCCCAACTCGCTTCCTTTTCACAAAACGGATGGTGTCCTCAAAGTCGACCTGGAATAGAGGAATTCATTCCGCAGGCTGACCGGATCACATACGACACCATCCCCAGACATTCGACGGCGAGGACTCAACCGGATCACACGATTTCCAGAGGTATCGGATCACAACGCCCCATTCGACGGCCACCATTATCATGGAGAATGGCAGACACCCGCTGGAGAGACCGGCCACGTTGAGCCCGAATCTACCGACACAATCATCAGCTCTCATGGTCGACACAAGTTCTACCTACTTATGTAAAGGAATTTTGGTAACGGTTTTACCTGATCAATGGAGGGCCTCTGAAAGTGACGGACAATATATAACATATATATAAGAATATAACAATAAATATTAATTTAAATTAACATTTATTTTTGTTTAAAAATCGGTCAGATTTTTCCGGTAGACCCAATACTTTCCCGGTACGTTGTAATCCATACGGTACCGTTGCGAAGTCTTTTCTCGGCACCTGAGGCATTTAGACCTTATTTATTTAAATTAATTGGTAGCCAATATAATTTAAATAAATTTTTGTCGCTCATTATGGGAAGCGAACCACTGATTTTTGGTATGTGAAGATAGACCTCTAGCTCTGCACCAAAGGACATATTCTTAACTCGATTCAATTTTCCAATTATCAACAACGTAATTAAAGGCACGTAAAATGTATATTTTAGTTTTAGTTATTAAAGCCCTGGAAGGGTAGCTTACTATTTCAGTTTTGTATTTTTCAGAAAAGCTTTATCCCATGAAGCACAGGTAGAGGTCTCGCTTCTTCTTCCAGAGGTTCACTCCCCGCGATAAAATTTATTTAAATTATATTGGCTCTCAATTAATTTAAATAAATACGGACGGAGTCTAAATAATTCAGTCACTCTTCAGTGTCCATCCTCAGGTCAGAATGGAGATTTTTCGAGAGAAGGTGGCAAATGAATAAAAAATAAATCAACACATTCAACTTCTATCTGCAAGGGCTCAAGTGTGGCGAATTATATGATATCTTCACACTCACTATCTTGAATTGAATTCGATTCGATGCACATAAAATTTGAATGTGTTGATTTATTTTTTATTCATTTGCCACCGTCTCTCCAAAAATCTATCGACACTGAAGATGGTTACTTTAGAGTGAAGTGGACGGAGCAAATAAACGCTGATTTTATTCTCCTTGAACTCTTTCATTTATTCAGCTAACGACTTAACAACGAAATTTTCTTATATATATTTTCAAAAAGAAAAAAATTTTTAAATTAAGAGAATTTTTGCTCAAAGCAACCGTGAGAACCTCTCTGATCTAATGACTAAAAATACCGCCATTATTTAGTTTAAAAAAATATAACTCCTGCTCGATTAAAATATATTAAAAATAATCGTTAAGTGAAAGTTGTGATTTATTTATTATTATAATAGATTCGTATATCCAAGCTTTAGTGGAACTTTTATGTTTCTAAATTATGCTTTCAGGAAATCCCCTTATCGATATCGAGGAGATAATCTTAATAATTTATTGGATTATTAATGGATCTAGAAACAAGAATAAGCCTCATAAAATTTTCAAAACTAAAGGTAAAGGAAAGAAATTTTACTAAATGCCAATAAAAGTCGATTGAGTGTCTCCATGCATTTGGTTGGGTAAACAAACGGGAATCCCGGTAGGAGAGTTTATACACTCAGTGAAATATTAAATTAAATGTTTTCGTTGCCAAGAGAGTGTTTTTGTTATTTATGCCCCTGGGATAATTTATATTAAACAATCTCTCTAAGCTCGTGTCTTGTTTTTGTACTTCTTTTGAAAAGCTCCTCTTTAGTTTGAGGCCATTTTGAGGTGATTAGTTTAGAAATAGCCCATTATTTTAATTCTCTTTCGCTCTCCCTCGCTCTCTTTCTCTCTCCCTTTCTTCTCGAATTTAATTTATGATTTAATAAATTACATTGAATTAATTGAATCGGAATAAACTTTGTAACATTTGTTTTGTTGAGATTATTTATCAAGCCGACCATTCTGGACATTATTATTTTTTTAAAGATGTAAAAATGCTCTGTTGAAGCAGATACAAGGATCAGTGATTCGCTTCCTGAAGTCAAACTGGAATTCTTTTAGCACTCACACTATAACCGTAGATAATATATCACATAGGAGGGGGGCTTAAATGTAAACCTTAAAGTGCAATAAAATTGCGAAAAATTGGCATTTGTAAAAAGTTATTCTTGTGGTTCAAATAATGATTAACAGATGGAAGCGTGTTGTTGTAACAGAGAAGAAAGAAGCAACGTCAGTGCAAAGATGGCCGCCCAATGAACCGTGTTAAAGCTGCGACCTATGATGCGTTTTTTGGGTTGTGAAGGTGTTAAACTAGTTGAAATACATCCTAGATGATGTAGTTAGTGTACGAGTGGTATAGAAAGTTTAAAAGCGATGAAGAGGTGAAAAACGCGGTGCACGAGTTGCTATATTCACAACCAGAAGAATTTTTCTCAGAGGCACTTCCGAAGCGGTGGAATATGTGCATTACACGACATGAGACTGTATAGTTTTTCTGTATTCACTCATAATAAATAATCAAGGTTTGTTTTGATTCACCTTCGGATATAGTAATGAAATAAAAATTAAATTAATAATATCAACAAAGCGCCACGCAAATAATTACATTTTTTCTGAATAAAAAAAATGATCTCGGATTATTACGAAATAATAGAAAGAGTTATTATATATTAATTAATTATTTTTTCAAAAAAAAAAAATTAGACAGATGAATAAATAAATATGCACAAGTGGATTGAAATTGTGACAATTAAGTTAAATTATTGCCTTCATAATGAAAGAGAGAGAGAGAGAGAGTAAAAAAAAACGTTTTGTTTTAGCAAGGTCAATTAATCATGAAAGAAGGGGGAGAGGATTTACGGCCTTACTGATGTATTTATTCATCGAGGTATTTATTTATTTCTCTGAGAGAGGGAGATATTTTTTGTTTAATGTTTATCACTTCTTTATCATATGTTATTATATTTTATACTGTCATTCGTAGTGAAGAGCGGTTTGACGGCTTAAGCCTCCATTTTTAATAATAGAGTATAATAATTTATCTCGTGTTACTACTAAGAATGTAATATTTTTATTTTCTTTTACTAATATATAGTATAGGGAAAGTATTGCGATCACGATTTGATGAGAGGATTTAAGGGAAATACACGTTTTGAGGTCTCCTGAGTCTTAAAAAAATGGATCTCGCTAAATGGTCTGTCCCTGTGTGAACAAGATTTCTCAAAACGAAAAACGTTCGAGGCTGCTATTCAAGCAATGCGCATACGATACCAATCGGCTCAACGGATTTTGATCCAAATTCCTATTTCGATTGTCTTTTTCGACATTTAGACATTTATATAAATTGGTAGCCAATATAATATAAATCTTCTTTCTTAGATTGGTAAACGAACCAATGACCAATATACTATCATAAATATAAAAATACGTCGTTAAAAAATCTGGCGTGGCAACATATCAGCATACTTTCTCTTACCCACGCAAGTGTGCGGTTATCATACCAGATTTTTTCCTTTATAAAAGGATGTTTAGCTTCTTGTTAGAATTATTATCAGACTTTATAAAACAAAATATCGGAGCTTTAATTAAGAAAATTTCTTTTAAAGAAAAATTTGTTTTAGAATTGAGTTAATTTAAATTTTTCTTATGATTAATATATCATCAAGGTCGTTGTGTCTCCGAAAACTATTTTAATGACTCTTAGAATAAAACCATTATTTATAATGATATATATATATATTTAGGAAATGTTTATTTTTTAAATATGACCTTTCTAACACTTTACAAAATCTCATGTCAGTAAAATTTTATCAGAGTTAATTTTAGATATAAAACTAAACAGAGAAAGAGAAAGGACAAGGCTTTGCTTTTTAGGATCTATATTTGAATAATCTGTTTGGGTTTTTATTTATTTAATGGTCTTGGAAATCTTTTGAAAAAAATTTAACATATAAAACCGGTAAAATAAACTCAGGGGCCTGCGAATGTAGATAGCATCTACGAGCAGCCCGAGCTATGACCAAGATTTCTTCCGTCATTTATATGCCAGAATGTTCATTCATTTATTGAATTTCAGCGAGGAGAGAAGAAGAATAAAGTCAGTAAAGAATGAAATTTATATTGTATAATAACGGAAAAGTTATGTTATGGTGATAGATAAATATGCATAATGCCTGTAAATGTCAATCAGAAACATAAAATCTCTTATATTCATCTTAAATTCAGGGAAATATTTTTTAGAAATTTAACACTTGACTGGTTGATTTTGGAAAGGTCAACTTTTGTTCCACGTGATCTTGGTCGGCTTTGTTTTACCTATAGATTGTTCTTCTAGTGTACAAAAGGCTTTAGAAATCAACGAATCCATCGACCAAAATAGGTGCGTTTTTCTTCAATAAATACCGTAAGTGAAAAAGAAAAATCTTTAAATGAATCTTAAATTCGTTTCCTCTCGCTTTTATTATAATTGTAAACCAACAAGATTAAACGCCCATAGCCCAAGTATAGACAAAAGCATCCATTCATGAATAATAGAAATAAAGGAATTAGTAATTTCAATTCAACAAATCCTCGAATAGAATTTCAATATTGTTTAAGAAAAATCAATAACAAACTAATTTAATAAAATTTAATTGTTTTATCTGCCATTAGTTCTTTTAAAGAATAAAACAAAATACTCCCAAACAGAGAGGCCATTTTGCTTTTTTAGATGCAGGGGACGTTAAAACGTTTCCGCTGAGATTGCAATACCCGTCATACCATAATATATATTTTATATATAGGTGAGAGAAAATAAAAAAAGCAGCCTAAAAAGAGATTTCTTAGGAATATTTCTGAGTGTCAGTGGTTGGGCTCCCGTGATAAGATTAATTTAAATTTTAAGACCAATGATGCCGAAAAAAGGCTCTCTGTGGTTTAATTGTAAATTTGGAAAAAAATCATGAATTTACTTTGTAAACACCCTTATTTGTATTATAGGGAAGAATTCAAAAACGTTTTCTATTTTTTTCGGCATCATTGGTTTAAAAATTTAAATTAATCTTATCACGGGAGCCCAACCACTGAGACTCAGAAATATTCCTAAGGAATCTCTTTTTAGGCTTCACCTATTTTCAACTTTTTTCAAAAATTTAACTTAAGCCTACAAAATGCCTTATCAAATTTTTTAAACATTTCATTTGAGACTTTTTTTTTGAAGAATCTTCGGCATCTAAGGCCATATAGACATATATAAACAATTACAAATTTATTTTAATAACGATATATCGTTATCTGGATAATAGGTATATGTATTATCTAGTACATATTTATTTACACTAATTGGTATCCAATTGATTTAAATAAATTTTTGGAGATCTGGAATTCGAACCCACAACCCTTGGCTTTTAAGGTAATCACTACTGACAATGTCAATATCTTTAATCTCTCTGCCAAGCGGGGCAACAACTTATGTTTGAAAACTTATTTAAAATGGCAATAAATGCTTCTAAAAAAGAAAACGGGGTGTAGGAGCGCCGAAGGCGGGCTGCGCAAGCTAGTAAATAAATATCGCTAAAATGACAGTTGTCTTAGCTTGAATCACATGAAAGATAAGCAACCTAAATATTTTTGGGAAAAGGAGTAACAGTAGCTAAGATTTTTTCAATTTTCATCATTTGATATCAAAGCCGCCTAAGATATACCTTTTTTTTTTATTTTATTATTTGTATCTGGAAACCTAGCGTCGTTCGTTTTTTTTTTAATTGGGCAAGAAAAGTCAATAATAAAGGCCTTACAAAAGTAGGATCTTTGCAGCTCGACATAAGAACTAACGATTCGCAAATAGGGTCCACCAAACAGTTACACCCTAAATATATTTCTGATGAAACCTTGCGCAATCGAATCCTTGTCCCAATATGGTAAATATACCAAATTTTATCAAAATCATTATAGTCATAAAAAATTTACATACATATACACCTATATACTAACTACATACTTACATACTATTCAAGAATTGCTAATAGTGTACTATATATAGATATATGAATTATATATGAATACAACAATATTATACAGTATAAATCTTTATTAAAATGAAAGTTCTAAAAAGAATATTCCTTCTATGAGCTTTTCAAATCCTCTATCTAATTTGATCTATTAATTTAATTCATTAAAAATTTAATTACTTGTGTTGGATTAATGTGTTGGCCAGGGAACTTCGTTATAACAATTTAATGTTCTTATTTTCTGTCTATTTTATCTCGCTAATGGCTTCCACCCATTGGAAAAAACAATCGATTGAAAGGGATTAACAAATACAATTCATTATGTCACCTCCTTTTTAGGGTTTTGCCTTTAATATTAAGGGAATTTGTATATCTGATGATCTTTTTATTTTCAAGATTACAACATCTTTATTTTTATCTCCAAAGTATTGCAGGTCTAGACTTGTTTCAGTTTTTAAGAAAATCATTAACAATCTTAAAGATTATCTAAAAAAAAATTTTCCTATACCCCGCTTATTTTTTATATATCCCTATCCACTTATTTACTGTCCAAATTAGTTGGAATTTGATGAGCTAGAAATCACTAACACTTTAACGTCTTTTTGGACCTATCATAGACATGTCCATAGCGGGAATATTTATATGTTGTTTTCTTATGTTGTAGCATATGGTTGAAGCTCTCCCGGAATCTGTTTAAGTTTTCCAGAAAATGATTTTGGACAAGGATATTTATGTTCGAATTTATGGATGAAGCTTTAGAGAAAGAAAGAAGCTTTCAATCCCTTACACCAAAATAAACCTACAACAACTCCTTCTTTACATAAATTTAATTTTTATTAAATTGCTTGAACTCTCAAAAAATATGGACCGTGATTTGATTATTGAGAGCAAAAACCTGGTGGAGGTATGGAGTGTCATCAACGTACGATTTCTTCTGGGATAACCATCTGAGGAATTATTTTTTTCTACTCTTTTCCTATTACTTATTTTTTCATTATTCCTAATTTTTCAATTAATTTCAGTGGGACAAATGGGTTACCAAATCGGGTTGTCCTGATATTCCATATCTCAGAGACACAAATTTTAAAGACCTCTGACCATCCATCAACCAACGCAACTTTATCGTTTGATTGCTGAAAGCTAGGCAACCCAAATGACCCACTCACTAATAGATTTTTCGATTAATTGAGTTAGTCATTTGAGTTGAGGGACAAACATGAAATAATTTCTGCAACCCTTGGTATTTACTATCTCTAACTCCTCTTGTATATAAATTTCTAAGAAGCTAATTAATTCTATATAGGCTGCCCCTTGGTATAGAGGAGACCTCTAACTCATGTCTCATGTACCGAAGTAAAAACCCTAAAAAAAAACTAAAAAAAATTCGATATATATATTCATTCTTTTATAAAAAAAGACGTGGTTGACATCGAGTCCGTATTCAAAAAGTCAATTATTAAATTGTACTATTGTTAGTTTTTAATAACATTATCAATGTTATATTAATTTAATCCATTTGAAATTCATGGTTTAATATATTTTTACCGGACTGGTTGGGATTCGAACTCACAACCCTTGACTTTAAAGCTAAGCTCACATGGAGAAGGATCGGGTCGTAAATATCCAATTCTTCTCAGTAGCCGTTAGGAATATATGGGAGTAGATTTGCAATGCGATGCGATGCGGCTCGATCCGCCTCAGTGTGCGCTTAGCCTTAAAGCCATGAATATTAACGATGTGAGCACGACGAATTCTCTCTCATCCTCTTAGTCCCTTCATCATTTGGCAAAATATAGCATGATAGTTTTGCATCAGATCTTTATTTCTATTAAAATAGTTAATAGGCCTATAGAGAATGCAGCCCATTTAGAACGGTTCTCCCATTAAACCTTTTGTAAATTCCTGGGATATTAAATTATCTTTTAATTCCAACCCGATTCGATAGCGTTATTATCTGATCAATCAAAATTTTAGATTAAAACATCATAACATGACATTTTTTAAATATAGAGATCTGATAAAAGACCAAATGAGAAATTTCAAGAGTATAAATATCTTTAGCTATTACATAAACTTTGTCGATCAGTTACTAAAGAGCGTCCACCCAAATTTTATCTATTGACATCGGAGTCAATTCGATACGATAAAATCCCTCATTCAATGACTTCTTTCTTTTTATAAATTTCCAAAAGTAAAAGTGAAAAATTATTTTAATCCAGAGAACATGACACTTTTAGTTAGAAAAAAAAGACAGATGATAAGTTACTGGAGCGTTAAATAAAATGAGTCCCTCCTCATTTATATCCGCCTTTTGTGGTTTATCATTTTATTTTATGCATTTATTTGTCTCCTTTTTTTTTAGGCCATTAACCCAGAATTTACAATAATATCAAGGATGAAAATTTACAAAACTTAAATCATAGTGCGTATTCTACTTGAAAAAATTTTATTTTTTTTTATATATATAACTTACTCCTATACTCGTAAACTTTCATTATTTTTTTTTTATGTGGCTGCTTATTATCCCCATTTAATTGCCCCCTAAAGTAGTAAGCTTTTTTATTTAAATAATTTTCCATTCTAAGTTGCTTTAATGCCCCTTTTTCTCGGTGTTAGTAGAGGTCTTCTTGTTTCAATGGCCACTGGTAAATTGTTTTAATGTTTAGCAGAAGAAGTATATTATAATATAAATGATACGCTGTTTAATAAATAAATAACATTATGTAAATCAATGATTATAAAAACGCAACGATAGATCCATGGGGTCATTAAATGAGTTCGTTGGCTGGAAGCTAGGCAACACAAATGCAATTTTCGATTAATTGCTCTAAAACTCCTCTGAAGCGAAGCACATAGGTTAAATCTCTCTAGATAAACAAATGATGTCCTTTCTAAATTAGCACTGGAAGAATTAATCTAAAAATCCATTAGTGGTTTGGTCATTTGGGTTTCCTTCTTTCCAGGAACCAAACGAACTCTTTTCCTCCACCCTTGGTGGGAAGCGTCGGTAAAATAATATATATTTTTTTTTCATCTAAATGGTTGCTTCTCGTTTTATTAATATATAAGCTTGAGGCCCATTTGGGGATATTGAAAGGTGTTCGACTCCCCTCTCACTTTAAATTTCGAAATGACTGATGAATATTATGAGTCGACCTAATTTTATATTACATATGTGCGTCACCCTCTCCCTTATGAATCTCAAATTATAATAATAGATTATTTTCCGGCTTTTTTCTCTAAAATTTTGAGAAAATCCCGGGAAAAATTATTTAAAATATATGATTTATAGATAAATTATTTTGGAAAGGAGGGATAAAATTTTAAATTTTTTATCATACCTCATTAATACAAATGAATGTATTCATTTAATACCACGGCTTCTTTCCTGTTAAAGTAGCCAATATTAAGTATAAAATATAATTTTTTTTTCACTTGTCCTTCTACTTAACTTAACAAGTTGCAATAGTTCTCAAAAGAACTTAAAATACTCAGAAGTCTATTGGGAATACTTAAGTACTTTCTCAAATAATCAATTGTACTTGGAAGAAGATAGAAACTGCACTGGTAGAAAATATGAAAGTACTTGAAAGTAGGGGAAACTTGAAAATAAGGGATTTCCAAAAATCGATCGATGTTCGGGATAAAAACTCAATTAATGATGAAATGATTTCAAAATGTTTTTCTTTCCCATACCTTTATATATTGATATATAATAAAGGGAAAGTATGATTATGAAAAATGAACCCCCCCCCCCCCCAATTTTTAAAAAAACTTTACTCAGGTCAAAAGGTCACCAAAAATGCAGAGGACGGTAAAAAAAAAAAGGTGTCCCAAAATTTATCGCGCACCACGATTTTCTCGGCATATCTTTGGAAACTCAGTAATAATTAAGTCGTTAGTCTTCAGCCCTAGACCAGTTTTTATAACAATTCACAGAGTGGGAGTGGACTTATTCTAAAAAAAAAAATGAAAATAAAATTGGGTATAAGATAATATTTTAACTTTTTTTTTTAATAAAATTTTTTATTAGAAGTCTTTTTTAACATGTGAAGACATTTAGACTACGATCTTATTTATTTATACTAATTGGTAGCCAATATAATATTTAAAATTCAAATAATGATATTATACAAACAACCTAACCTAAAAAAAATAACAAAGAAAACTAACTTCACATGACTTGAATACTCAATAGGGTAGTTGAGCGACCATCTCATATTCCCAGAGGGTATGGTTAAAAAGGGTGGGAAAGTGTTGCAGCTTCGTTGCCTATCTTTTTGAATTAAATATGTTTGATTAAATACGTGTGATGGTTGAATATATATGATCTTTATACTCTTTGTTAGTTTTTAAGCATTCTAGTCAAAAGTTATTTATTTATTTTCTGCACACTCTTGGAAGAGTTGTATGCGGGCTAATTGAGACATTTTCCCTATTTTGTAGTCTGTCAGTACTAAATGGCTTTAGTAGCCGACACGCCTTAATAACACCAATGTCTGTCGGCGCAGAGAGAAAAAAAGCGAGTTCATTGTTGTTAAGCAAGGCCAAGCCGGATAGGCCTACTAGTCGACGTTCCGGAGGACTAGTGAGATATCAATATATCAATTCTCCTATACATTTCACCATCATAAACAATTGTATCCAATTCACTTTTTTTTTTGATTTTTGAGTCAGGATGGTATGTGAGGAGACCAGTTTTTATTAATGCAAATAAATACGCGATGTCGTCGTTAAATAAGATTGTGAATGTCGAGACGGTCGATGTCGTTATTTAATTTGAATTAGAATTGCATGAATTTGTGTCTTTCATGAAAAATTTAGCCTTTATTAATAATCTTTCATAAGTTCGCATAAAAATTAAATGACATTTAGCAGTAATTAGAGCGAAAACAGTTTATACTTATTTAATTCTGAGAAAATAATTATTCCATGCCTAATAATTTCTTCTTAAATTTTTTTTCTTTTTCCAATATTAAAAAAAAAAAAAAAAAAAAAAAAAAAAATTTCATTATCAAAATATAATAAAAAATAACTCATCAACCAAAAAAAAATGTGAGCTATATAGAAATGCGCCAGGAGAAAGTTTAATTGGTTAGTAGTAACACTTTGTACCGGAAAATTTGCTTTCCAAAGGCCGCCGTGCTTAATTCGGCCCCGGGATTTTAATTTCGTCTTTTTTTGCCAAAATAATAGACTAATTTTATATTTTTTTTTAAAAATCATTCCAAGGAGAATTTTTTTCTCTTTCAAGTTTGTTCTTAATTTATAAAATAAATATACTAGGTGACTTTAAGAATAAATATCAGGAGGCTCTATAGGGCAGTGCTCGTAACAAATTGTGTATAAACAAACTCCTTAATTTTCATTAAATTTTATAAATTCAAGGCCATATTTGCTCATTCGTTTGTTTTAATAAGGTTTTTATATCGGTTAAACTTTTGCATGAGTAAAAAATTTGTGACAAATTTCATCAAAAATAGCCTTGGGTTAATTCTAACCCAATGGCCACAAAAGTAAACAGTGATAGTGAAGAAAATATAGACGTTTCTAACGCTCTTCACTCAGCTTTCAAAGTTCTAAATGAAAATATTCCAATGGATTTAGACTCCTTAAGTAATTACAAACGAAAATTTCAAGAAGATGAAGATATTCAAGCAAATCAGAAAACAGCGGAATGTAATAAAGCAAATTCACACGAGGATTCTTACATATTGTTATCCAAATATAAATGGTGACTCAATTAATGATAGTAGTACCTTAAATAATTCCCAAAATCCCGCTAGTCGTCCTCAGTATTATTTGTCCTGCCTAAA
>JAAAKE020158247.1:0-12203 GCA_010014785.2 Anisolabis maritima
TCCTGCAAGGTCATCTAATAGTGTATTCTTAACTTTCTATTCTTATAAATCAGTATCTTTTTGCTTAAAATATTTTAATAAAAACAATTTTAAGATTTCAATAAAAGATCACATATTCAAATAATAAAATTTTGTCGGTTCAATAAAAATAAAAAAGTTAAAAAATATTTTTTTTAAATTTTAGAAATCTACAAATAAAGTCTATACTATTATTTAAATTAGATTAATAATATGTATTTTTATAAATTTTATTAATTTGTTTAAAAAAAATATAAACTTTTTTAGGTAAATATTATATATAATACTGCTAGTATATTAAAAATCTCATTTAAATAAGTGTATATATAATTTCAGATAATAGTGAAAATTTAATGAAAAATAATATATTATTATTTAGATATTTTTTTTTTGAAAAGCAATTTGGCGCACTGAGACCTAGCCCAAGTACAAGTATATAGATCGTTTGGACTTTCATCTCTCAATTGAAATCTTAAAATTGTTTTGCGTATATCTCTCCTATTTGTGGACGAATTCTTATAAAAAAATAAACAGAAAACTCATTTTTATTGTTTCATAAATGTACACAGAATTTTTTGTTTTTATTCTTATTTTAAGTCCTTTTCGGCATCTGAGGCCATTTAGACTCCGTCCTTATTTAATTAAATTAATTATTAGCCAATGTAATTTAAATAAATTTTTGTCGCTCAGGACGGGAAGCGAACATCTGACCCTTGGTACGTGAAGCTAGCCCTCTAGCTCTGCACCAAGGGACAAGGCTAATTTTTTGTTTAAATATACTCTTTTTAAGAGCCCCTTTATTAGTGACCACGACAATTTCACATTTTGAATATTGCGCTTTCAATTTTTTATAATTTTGTATACTTTATTCGTTATTTTTTTTATTAAATAACCCTATTTAGTACTTGATATTGATTGAATTTAATGGGAAATTATATAATCTAGTTAGAACATTCCTATTTTGGTCATAAAATGTACATAATTAAAGAAAAGTCAATTTTTAACTTTTATTTGACAGGTGAATTTATTCATTATGGATTTCATCAAATTATTAAAAAACTATGAAAGATATAAAATAGTGAATAGTGTTTTTTAATCAGCATAAAATTCTGCGTCGAATAGATGTATCATATGCCATATAAGTTTGTTGGTGTGATAACAAGCCTTTCAAATTTTTTTGGGATTTTATTTAATTTTTCAAAGAAATTAGAGGAATAAAAATGGGAATTATTGATTCTTAATCAGCATAAAATTCTGCGTCGGATACATATCTAATACATCTACTAAGCTCTTTAATTTAGCATTTATGATTTTTATCTATAAATCAAAAACTATTAGAAATATCTACATTTTGTTTATGGATTCTTAATCTACGTGAAATTTTGTATGGAAATGATATATCATATGTCTTACAATGATTAAAATAGTTTTTTGTGAAGTATTTTTTCATAGGGATAATATTATATTATTTTTTTTTAATTTCAACAATGCTTCTCCCACGCTCTGCCCATTTTGCTCTTTTTTATCTCTCTTGTCTTTTTCCGACAAAGGGATTCTCCCTCCCAAGGCCACCTGATATTCTATTCTTACATTCTCCTCTCTCACTATTTTTAAAAAATCTATTTAGAGAATCTATAAGAATATACGCTCAGGTACTTTATGAAATCTTATTTGTTCCAAATATAGGCAGGCCCCCCCCATATTATCTTCACTCTCAAACGAGATAATATGAAACAATGAACACAATTTTCATTTGGTGTTTTTTAAAGGAATATTTCAAATTTCATTTAAATATAAAATTAAAATTGTGCGCGGGATTAATAGACATGCGCAGAAGAAGATTCAAATTTTCCTTGCTAATTTTTTAAATGCTTAAACATTAATATTTACTTTACCTTTTTTGAATTAATATTTATGTTAAGTCTATTTTTATTAATATATTCTCTATTATCTTAAAATTAATTGTTCTTTTCGTCACCTAAGGCGGTCAATAATCGCCTGACGTATTTTTTTTTCAAAAATATATATAAAAATTAATTTTTTTACCTTCCACTCAAAACTATTACATGTTTATTTTATATTGTATTTTATTATTTATAAATGTTTTAAAATCCAAGAGTGGCTAAACTATTTTTTATTTCAAATTTTAAACTATTAAATGCTACCAACAATACAAACTTGATTAAAATATTTCTTTATTCTATAGAAATTGTATATGAAATTATTTAAAATATTTCAAAATTAATTTATTAAAAAATGCTTTAAATTACTCACCTAGATACATAATAATTTTATTAATTTTAAATCTTGTGATTTTTGACTTAAATAAATACCTGTATAAATTTTTTATTTATAGATAATTTCATGTTATTATTTTGAGGTTATGTTTTTTTTAAGATTTCATTCTCTCAATCCCTACAATAAACGCAACACCTCAGATGACTATATTTTACTCTTATTAATTCATTAAAAACTTTAAAAAATAAATCACTAAGTAAACATATCATATATTCTTATATATTACATATTTTTAATTATTATTTTAATTAGTAACTTTATTTTAATTTAGAAAAATATTCAATAAAATGGCAGACAAGGAAACGAACGGTGATATTTGTGGTGATAGTGAAGATCTTCAACAAGAAAAATCGCAAAAAAAAACTGCAAAATACGATAGTGGAGCTGCAGATTTAGAAAAAGTTACAGATTATGCAGAAGAAAAAGAGGTTCTCTCAGCCGATTTCTCAGGGGTATTTTAATATTTTTCTATATTTAAACAAAGTAATGATGAATTTTGAATCAATTTTATTATTTATTTTTTATTTATATAGGCAATGACAATTATTGGGGACAGAAGAAACAAAGAAGTAGCAGAAAAAATGGCTAAAGAGCGCGAACTCTTAAAAGTATCAATCAAAAGGGAAGATGTTGACTTAATGGTAAAATTTTTATTTATTACATAATTTTTTTTTTGTTATTAACCAAGTAATCCTTTAATTAATATCTTTTCTATTTAACTTAAACCCCTGTTATCGACATGGATGGTTTCAAATCCAGGAAGGAAGAAGCCTCCAGCTGTAATTTCCAACCTTTTTTTGGCCATGTGTCATAATCATCGTTAAAATCACCCTTTGAAAAATCTTATACAAAAAATGAACTCTTATTCACGCGGAGGAAGGCCATTAACTTGATTTAAACAATATTCCAAAGAACATCGAATTGAGCCTTGACAAGGGAATTATTCTCCATTTATATATATATATTTACTATTCACCAAGGGTAATTGAACAACCTGTATATTTTGTTTCGTCTTAATTAATCTTAATTAGCTACTAGAAATTCAAAATCATCAATTTCATAATGTTTTACTTATTATAAAATTTCTTGTTTTCGGATTTTAAATAGGTCTTCTTGTTTATGATTGAGAAACTTCGTAACTGATTGAAAGATCTCAGTTGTTTTTGACGGTGTTTCTTCTAATCCTCATACAATCACTGTTGGAGTCCTATATATATAATATATAATTTTTAATTTTGTCTCTTTTACTGTAACAATGCTCCAAAAAAGTGTCTTATGCTCGAAAAGAATAGGAAATAATTTTAAGATTTCAAAATTGAATTAAATTAATCAGAGGCGGATTCAAGAGCTCAAACCATTGTTTAAAAAAAAAGGGTCATTCACTATTCCCAGCTAAAAGGAGCATTCTCTTCCATGAAATTCATTTCATCATTTTTTATATTTACTAACAAATGATAATCTATAGGATATTTCTTGGAATCATAAAGAATAATTGCCTTTCTAACTGACTTAAATAGATAGCCCAACGTCTTTAATATGAAACTTTCAGTGTGTAGAGGCTTTTTTCTTTGGCTACTCTTCTCTCGTTTTGAAATATTTTTATCTATATATAATATTAGGGAGTTAGATGTTTAAATTTTGTCTGGATAATAAGGAAGTCTACTTAAAAATAATATAATACTTAAAATAAATCATGCTCATAGAAAAAATCATTGATCCAATTAATAATTGGCCAGTTTATACTGATATAGAACATTACTTTCCAAACTATTTCATATCGCTTATTCTCTAACAGGGCATAATAAAATTTATTTCATGTGGCTATATTGATACATACATATTAAGAAATTGGGTGATTAGCTTATGATATTAATAATTTATTACAATACAATTGAGATTAACCTAAGAAATAACGTCAAACCAACAGAAAAGACCCTTTTTTTAAAGAAATAGATTTTTAAAATTTTAAATCTTTGTTTAAATCACATTTTAAGCAATAAGGACCTATCAAACACAAAAACATGCAGATATATTCGACTTTAAGAATTGAATAAAGTTTTATTTGAGCCCTAAATCATTAAAATCCGATTAAAAATGGAGCTATGAATAAAATTTTTCCAAAAAGTAAAGAGAAAATATATAATTCAAAAATTCAATTATTTTGAAATAAATGCCTTTTCTGTTGATTTCTCTAAAATTGATAAAGAGATCGCAATTTTGGAGAATTGAATTACAATCGATGTCAATCGATCCAGGTTGAAGGCAAGAAATAGGCAAAGTTTTGAAATTTTGTTTCGTATTTTTAAAAGTCTTATAATCTAAACTAAATATTTTAGTCATATTATGCTGAATATTTAAGGGAATGAATGACTAAGCGGATTAACTCAGCATATTTTGATATATACTGCCCAAACAACTTTGATTCAAATTCCGCTAAAAATATTTCCTCCATATATATGTGGAATAGTGTTTTGACGGTTGGTCCGCATTAATTGCTGAGACTAACTCGACTTTTCGGCTCTCCTTTTGGAGCCATTTTCAAGTTAGGAAGGATTAGGAAGTGATGGTTTGTTTTCCGGGCTTTGCTAGTCTTTAAATTTGGTCAGTGGATGTCTCAGAGGCAAACCCAAATCTGTGAGACATGCACTTTTGTTTTAGTATTGTATATTATATTTTTTGCCTTTTTTTATTATTTTATTAAATTGTTTTTTTTTTTTAAGATTAAAATTTTTCCTGTCGTTCTTATCATTTACGATTAAATTATTGCCTTATATATATTTCAACCTTATCACTTGTTTTAGGTCAGAGAAATGGAAATATCAAGAAACCTCGCTGAACACACGTTGAGAGAACATCATGGCAACGTCGTTGCAGCTCTAGTCGCCCTTACAAACTAATTATTTATTGGTCAATTAATTCTTAACATATATATTCAAAATTTAATTAAATTAAAATGTATATATCATCATTACAATTCAAAACTACTTCTTTTGTATTCTTTCTTTTTTTCTCTAATAAAATCTATTTTACATTTTAAAAAAAATTTTGTTATAAATTTCTCCACCTGAAAATTAAAGTTAAATTTTATCCGGAAGGACAATCTGATATTAGATACATATATATATATTGTGAAATTGATTCGATTGATACGTCATATAATAATCCAAGTCTATCTTTAAATCTGTTATCTTATCATCATCCGAGGTTAGGCATTATATTTAGACAAAACATATTTTCCCAAATGTATGAAAAATATGATTGAATCAAAATGTCTTATAATATTAATATTAATATTAATTTTAAAATCCGAAAACGCATTCCTCATGAATGGTAAATAAATTTTTATTTATTTTTAATTAAACTTAATATTTTCTATTAATATTAATTTTTTTTATCTAGATTCTAACAAGAATATAAT
Organism: Anisolabis maritima; assembly: GCA_010014785.2. Classification (NCBI taxonomy): domain Eukaryota; kingdom Metazoa; phylum Arthropoda; class Insecta; order Dermaptera; family Anisolabididae; genus Anisolabis; species Anisolabis maritima. The sequence goes on from JAAAKE020158247.1 coordinate 5,735, forward strand.
TTCTCAAATGTTGATAAAAGATAATTGTTCAGAAGGATATCAATATATAGAACTAAAGCATAATGATTCAACATGTGTAGCATGTCCAGGTAAATTGTTTTATTCTATATCCTTGTACCCCTAAGAGTGGTAGGAGTTCACTGATCTTTTTTCACAAATGAAATTTTAACGAACTGATTGAATCTCAGGATGCTTCGGATTTTTTAGCTCGTTTGAAAATAGATTTATTGTTAAATACATACAAAAGCTTTGAATTTAGGAAGAAAAATTACAATTGCTTACCTCCGTGCAGGAACGAATACAAGGAGGGGGGGAGGGGGTAAAGGGTTTAATTATTCCCCTCATATTTTTTTTTTCGATTTTAAGTCTTTTTCAGCTGTCAAGGCCATTTAGACTAGGACAATTATATTGCGACCCCATAATTTAGGTTCGGATTCCAATTAGCATTAATAAAGACCTACATTATATAATTGCATAACTCATACAACGCTCGTTTTTATGTATATAATTTTAATATTAAATATCGATTGTTTCCGACATGCGTTCTGATGTTGTTTATTAATATGATATGTCTTGTATATTAACAATTATATATATAAATTACATTGCCCCCTCCAAGATTTAAGCCTGGATAGCCAGGGCTTAAGCCCTTATTATACTTTAGCGCCAATCATATGCGATTTGATGTAGATAACTTTTAGGTATGCAAAGGCATCTTTCTTCATTCCACTATCTATACATTATATAGTCCCCTCGTTATTATTTTAATAATAGAAATAGCTGATTTAAAATTTTAAGTAAAATTTTTCTTTCCATTCTTTATCTAAATTCTCATTTATTATTTTTTTTTTTTGCAAAAGACAAATAATTACATTGATTGCTAGATAGCTAGGAATTATTATACCATTTAAGAAATCCCAAAAAATTATTATTATTAATAAAATAAATCTAGTCTAACAATGGAATTTTGTCTAACAGGTGAAAAAGAGAAATGTTCAGATTGCTGTTACCCACCTGAGGTTCTTGTTTGTAATAATGGACAATGCAGAAAAAAAGAAGACGAGTAAGTTTTTATTCTCTTATATTTCATAATATAATTATTATAATACCAAATTGGATGCGAACATGATGAAATAGAAGCAGTTATCAAGCCACCACTAAATGTCTTTTAGCTTTCATAGTATCACACCCATACGGGTGATTGAAAATTGTGAAAAAATTTTCTCAGCTTGGTTTTTACCTTTTCTTAGGCTTTTAGGGGAAATGAAACCAAACGTCTTTTAGCAAGGTAGGATGGTTTCATTTATCAAAATTCTTTAATCATATATATACACTATCACACCACTAACTCCTTTCTAACTTGCTTAATTTTTTTTTTTATTTGAAAAATCTAAGCCATAACAAAAATTCTTGTTTGACCAAATATGGTTCAAGTTCGGGAGGCATCAAGTATGCCTAGTCAAAACAATCATCTCCTACTTTCTAAACGATATATTGACTTATAATCTCTTGAAGCGTTTTGAAAACACTACCTTTTTCAAAACAAACCCTTATTATTCAATGTTTATACATTTTTATATTCTTCCTAAAAATAAAATTATTACATTTTTGCGAATCCGTTCTTGAGGAATTACATAAAAACCAACATAAAAAAGTGCCAAACTAGACCGATGGTTTTAATTTAGATCTAAACGATTCTCACCAATATAATTTATTTTTAAAACGGTTTAATTAATATAAATATTGATCAGATTAATTTTGAATGAGATATTTATATCAAAGTTTTTATATATTAATTTTAATTTATAAAAAAACTAACTTGACAAAATTGGCAATATAAAATATTATCTTGAGTTTTGACCCTTCCATCGCCTTCGCTTTTCCAACATTTTTATAAATTATGTGGTTTATAACCCGTTAATTCTTTTAGATTTAAATAAAATATAAAATTTTTTGTGTAAATTATAATATAAAATTACTAAATGGTGAAATTCAAAGGATTCAGAAAAACACAAAAGTTTGATAAAAACAAAGTATTAATGAAGTGGATAATGGCATCATATTTTTTAAAACTTCCATATGAAATATCAAGTCCAAGATATGGAAACTACTTTTTAATTAACAAATATAATTATGCCCTTTAAAATTTACACAGTCATGATTTTCATAGTTTGTATTATTTTTTTTTCTTTAAGATATCAAAATAACTATTATTATAAATTACTATGATGGTTAGTCAAAGCAAAAAAAAATATATTTTTAAAACCACTGGTCGAATTAAATTTATGGCAGGTTTCAACGAATTTATTCCTTTCTCTTTGATACTGGGGATTAGACATTGTTTCTTCATTTATAATCATTAATGGTAATATAGGCAAATTTATCTTAATGTAGGAGACATTCATTTATTATTACGGCCATCATTTTTAAGTTGGATAATGTAAAATTACGAAAAGAGAGGTTAATACATATTTTGTCTCTTGTCATTACATTATTTTGCTTGTTACAATTTGAGGTGACAATGACGAAATACACTTTCTTCATCATAGAGAAATTGAGATTGATTCTTAACTTTTATTTAAGACTGTATTGGCATATGAACTTTCGGGAATCTATCTAGAAATTTGTGATACAATTAGTAGTAGAATGAATACATCCAAGGATCCAAACGTCATTTGATGGATTGTTTGAATAAAAAATATAGCTCTAACAAACTCCTTCCATTTTATTCTTAATTTCGACTTCTTATACAATGAAAATTAACATGATGAAATGATCTAAAAATATCTAAAACAAAATACTGGTACAAATCATCACTTCTCACTTTCAATAAGTGAACTAAAAAATTATAAAAAATTTCAATTACCCTTATTTAATTCTGAAATTTAAGATCACAGCAGGATAGAATATCTTGAAAAATATAGGATATATACTATATATATATTTTTGTCTAATTTACTTATAATTATATTAAATATTTTTTTCTAAATAAAATTTTTTCCAGGAATTTGAATGAACTTCAAATTGCAGCTCAAATTGGGTTAACTCTTGTCCTTCTAATTGGAATTTTGGTCCTTTTGATGATTATCCGTAGAGCATGTAATAGGTGAGTTAACTTTTTTAAATATAAACTTATTTAATAATAATAATTAAGGAAAACCAAAATCATTTTCTAAACTTTTTATAATTTATTCTTTTTATTTTTTCAAACTTTTGCAGCCACATTCTACTAACTATTCTATTGGCATTGTTTGTTTTTTCCGCACTTTTTATGGATTTTTTAATGTTAAATTTATTCCTAAGCTCTCTTGATTTATGAAGGGGAATATAATAATCCATATATCTTAAAAGACGTTTATAAGCATTTTAGTGGTTCAGAAATAAGCGAGTCAGTTAATAATAATATAAACTTAATCTCGGTTCGATTCAAGTCCTGCTTAAAAATTAAGTAAAATACCGATAATACTTCTAATTCCTTAATAGAAAAACAAAATACAATACATACATAAATAATATTAGCCGACTTACTTGGTCAAGTTCAAATAATTTTATTTGCACGGCAGGTATTCGTTTTTCCAAATTGTTTAAACAAACCGTTTAGTAATATCTCTCTTATTTTTCATCCTTATTTACTATATGAGTAAGAATAAAAATTTATGCCACGTCAAGAAGTAATATGCATATTACTCTTTATTAATGTAGCTATTCATATGACTTGAGACATAAATAAGCGGAGCAAATTATTTCTTTCTTTGACTGAACTTCTTTCTCTTTCTTATATTATCTGTTACTACCATAAATATTCTGATAAACATATAAAATTAATTTATTTGAAAATGATTTTATATTTCTCAAAAGATAAATAAAATGTCATTCATTAAATAAATATAGATAAAATAAATTATGACTGTTAAAAGGAGATATATATTCTGCTATTCAAGAAATAGATAGATGTAAGCAGGTAAAAAAGATAGCAAATAAAAATAAATAAATAATAGAAATAATTATCTACTTTTCATTTCTGAACCACTTTAGGTCTTTAGAGAAAGGTAAATTAAGCGATTGTTTCTTCCTTCTTATTTAGGCCAAACCTCCTAGCTTAGATTAGGTTGGATTACTTTAGAGCCCTTGAAACATTTTTTTGACGTATGGCTTTAAATTTTCTTTTTTTTTATCAAAAACTTGAAAAAAAAATAGAATTTTTAATATAAATTTTCGTCAAATATAAATAAATAAATACATGCTGACAAATAAGACTCAAATGAATCCGTTTGTTCAATCATTTTTATTAAATCTTTTCATAAAAATATACATGAATCCGAATTATTGATAGAAAATGTGGATCTTCGAATATCATAAGAAATAAGAATGAATTCATATCATATACTGTATTATATTTAAATTAGCGTTATAATCTTCTAATCTTAATTCCATTCCCGTCTGAAATGAGAAATTTTTTTAAGAAATACAAACCTATAGGATTAGTTGACTAGATAAAAATAATGAGATTAAAAAGTTTGAAAATGACATATTAAAAGTATGTATGTATGTATTCTAACAAACAATTTTTACTCTTTATTTGAATTTTTAAGTAACGCCAGATGCCAGGATTTAGGAACCAATGTTTTGAACTGTACCCGGGCGAAGCAGTCAACCAGCGTGATATGGACTGTTTCACGGATGAAATTAAACCAGCGAAGTATTCTAGTAGGGTCCGAAAATCGAACACCTTAACGGACTATGAAATTGAAAAATTTAGAATGAAGCAAAAAGCTAATGCTAAGAAATATTATGAAGCGCGAAGAAGAGCACGGACACAACGCGCGATTGATGATTTAATTGACGTCGAAACACTACAGGATGACGCCTTACCTGGATGTTCTAATACCCAGAGTAATGGTAGTTTCATCGAAGACTCTTCTGATGAGACGTCTGAAATTGGCGACACCGAAGCGCCAATTAGGCGGAGTGTGAGCCACGATGACCCAGAAGCGCCAATTAGGCGAAGTGTCGAAAAATCATCTAACAGTGGAAGCGCGAAATCTGCAGAATTTGCTATTGGTGTGAGTTCGCACGAAGATGGACTACAGGATGATTTAGTACCCTGGCTCGCAGAACGAGTTAGAATTGAAGAAGAAATGAAGAAACGGTTTAAAGTAGATGACGTTAAATTAATTAGTGATGACGATCTCTACGAATTCTATTTTCCGAAACCAAATTTAGATAAAATTAAAACCGATTTCCAACATGTCGAAATAAGTAAGCCTTAATTTAGCTTAGCTAAAAAAACTGAAAAATCAGGAAAATTTTACTCCAGTATAATATAAGCTGCATTTTTTAAAATGAAATTTGTCAGCAAACCTTTAAAGACTTCTAAATATATATATTTCCAAAATTCAAATCCATAGTTGATTTCCAATGTTACTGTTTAAAGACTGACAATTGATAATCATTTTATAATTAATCTCCTATAAATTGAATTTATTTTTTGTGATTGTTTTGCTTTGTTTCCTTAATACAGCCTGTAATATTATGAACCGATTTTGAAAAAGTTAATCACTTTTTCTATTATGATCACCTTTAGTTCTTTTTTCTTTAGGAGCTCATTCGTATTTTTTTGAATTACATAATTAATACAATAATATTTATACATTAATTTACTTTATTAAACCTAAAAAGTGATTCGAATTTGAATTCTATCGGACTCATATCTCTTCCTGTAATACAAAGCAGAGCATGAAACAATCATGTCAATACCCACATATATTGACGTTGCCATGCTTTTTGTTAGGGGACTAATGTGCTATACAGATTTTTGACACGAAAATTTGATATTGAACTAAAATATTTTACCATTTTTTTTATCTTTTACCTACCATGAATGAAAAGATTTAGCGTCTTATGATAAAAATTTTTTTTTCAAATTTAAAAGGGCCGTGACCTTCCTATCTGCTTTTGGCTATGTCCATGCCCTCTTATTTATTTAGAGAACTCATTTGGCAAATATATAAACATTCTTGGGTTCTCATGTTAGAGTCAAGGTCATGTCATGGTTATTTGCATATAAATACCGAAAACAATATTTATAATAGATATAAAAATAAGAAGAGAGAATTTTCAAGGACACACTATTACTGCATTACTGGAGGACCTCCTATATACTTACTTCATTTTTGGAGTCAAAACTACAGACATATAAACAAGATTAATCCATTGGCGTATCTAATAATAGTTCGTTCTAAATGGTCCTTTTGTCATTTTGTCATCTTGAAATTTTTTTATCTTACCCTTTTTTAAGGTTTTTGGTTTACTATCCCAAAAAATGTCTTGTGTCCCCCTATTGCTGTTAGGGGACTAATCTGTGCTACATAGATTTTTGATTGTACTAGTCCTTCTCTGGACTGATCACTGTAAAATTTTAACACGATATCATAAATAATTAAGTTACCCATCCACTACATTTAGATGA
>JAAAKE020158258.1:0-12202 GCA_010014785.2 Anisolabis maritima
GATCTTTATTGAAATAAATAAATCTCTGGTCTGATAAGTCTACCCTTTATTATTCCTTTAAATATATATCTCACGAGCCAAGCGGATTATGGTCGTTGATTTAAAATTAATTAATTCAAGACAAAAATTATCCAACTTTTCATCATTAACTCTGTTAGAAGAAATAAGAATATTGCTACACTGCGAGTACTTTTCCTATTTCTTCTATTAATAATTGCTATTCTTCATTATAATGCAAATAGATTAAAACAAAGCTTGAAAAAATTTGATCTAATTTAGTACTAGCTATTCAAGAATGAATATATATACTATTTCTCTTACATAAATCAATTTTTTTTTTTTTTTTTTGTATTTGATGTTGGAATAAGTTAAATTTCGAATAGTTTTATTCTTTCTTCAAGTAATTGAATCTATAATTCTATAATACTCTTATAATTATATGTAGACTATTGGTATATGGATAGCAAGGCAATGCAAACTGCAGAAATCAGTATAGATCTTATCTATTGCTATTAATGCGAGCTGCCGTTACCAATGATATTAATATAGTCAAGAACTTGGACCACACATTTAACAAATCAATATATTACAAAAAAAAAAAAATGATAATTTTCTTAAATATCAAATTTAAAAAGAAAACGATTATATCTTCATTGTTTATGAAAGGAAAAGTATATTAAACATTTATAGACTATCAAAAGACATGACTTGGAAGAAAAAAAAAAAGGACATATTGATTGATATAAAACGACGACAATATAAATAAAAGGAAAGTTGAAAGACATTCTTTTTTATTAGTATCTTAAATGTGTATTGATATGAAAAGTTTTTCGGCACATAATATAAATAATGTTGTTCTTACTTCCTCTTTTTTTTTATATGAAAGAAATTGAGGGAACTATTGACCCTTTTCCTGAGTTGAATTTTCATGTTAATCTTAAATTATACTTCATTTATCCTATTAAATGACTTTCACTTTAATTTTTTTATACTTTTCCGATATTTTTAGAAGACGCGATGAATCGAAAAGAAAATAATTTATTTTTATATTTCTACAGCTTTTATTCTAAATATTCACTTTCATTTGTTAAAAAATATACATATTTTTTATAAAAAAATCTCTTGAGACTTAAATATATATATATATATAATCTTATATAATTAAACTTTTTATTGCTATTTTATTATTTTCAGGTAAAGGATTTATTTTCAATGGGGCTCATTAAAATTTTTATTATTATTTTTTATTATAGGTCTTCTATGTACATTCTACACCAAAAAATAGTATTATGTAATTAGAGAGACTGGCCAAATGACGTCCATTAATTTTAATTTTAAATTAGACTATTGATTTTTTTTTTTTTATTTATTGAAAGTTTATTTCGTTAGAAAAATCATATCTGAAATATTAATATAATATATTTTAGTTCAAAAACATTAATAATCCTTTACTATTCATTAGCGCTTAAAATAAGTGATTAATTTGTATAATTATATTTCTCTAAAACTCTTAGAGCTAAGAGCTCCCTCCTTTTGGTTTTTATTTTCACTAACATCTTTAAGAACTTATATTGTTCCTGGGCTTTAATTAAGGCTATATGCACTTGAACTGATCGCACTGCCCAATTGTTCATGCATCGCTCCGATAGATCTCACATTACAGCGGGTGGGAGTATTATATATATATATAAAAACGATCCAGATTAATTTTTGTAATACGATCTGATATGGACTAAATTTGTAAATAGAAGATAGTCTTTATTCAAAATATATTTCAATATTAATTTTATTCCATTTGGTCAAAATTGCTCAAGTGAGAATTGAAAAATTAAACCATAGAATATTGGAGAATAAAAATATAAATAATTTTTAAAAAAATGTTTGTATGAAGAGGAAGTTAAAACCGTAAGGGGATGGGGGAAGGGGCTATAAAAATAAATAAAATGTTAAAAATAAAAAATGATACGAAATTGTTGTTATATTAATATTTAAATAATTATGTTTATAATTGCTTAAATAAAAATAAAATAAAACTCTTAGAGAGAAGGAGAGGGAGCAATTGTCAAATGAAAAGAGAGTTTTATTTACGACACAATGGCAAATTTATTAATGAAAAGAGAAAGTTTAAAATAATTTTCGCCTGAGAATAGGCAACCGAAACTATAATCTCTTTAAATGATTATCTAATCTCAAGGCGCACATATTAAAAAAATATTTGTAATAAAATAAAATAATTTATTAGATGATAATTTTAAAAATAAAAGTAGCTCACCCATTAAAATCATAAAAACTTTTAAAAGCCAAATTTTAAAATAAACAAATAATATTGTTCTGACAAACAATATCCCTATATTAATAACAAATTTTATTTTTAAGTTTGTTTTTCAAAGGTACGTACGTCTAAGGCAGGGGTAGTACCTTTTTATACTTACCGCCCGCTTTTGTATCTATCTTAGTAGTAAAATTTTCTAACCACCCACCGGTTACACAATTACGGTGATTCATTGGCTACCAATTAATTTAAATAAATAATGACGGAGTCTAAATGGCCTCAGATGCTGAAAAAGACTTAAAAAAAAAAAATTACGGTGATTTATAAAGTAGGGAAGCAACTCAAAACACCTATCATGAAAGCTGGAACGTCTACCCACACACTGGGTGGTAGGGACCAGGTCTAAGGTACTCTTTTGAGAATAAATGGCTTTTTTGACGTAAACCCCTTTAGAAGTGCCATTTTTTTAGAGCTATCATTACCAACTTTTTTATAATTATAGGAAAGAATACCAGGACATAATATATTTTTAATTTGTAGAGGCCTCTGAATTCAGATTCTGGTTAAATTATGAAGCAAAAAAAAAAAATTAAATTATAATATAAAATCCGATAGTTTAGGAAATCTCATCATGGAATTATTTATGAAGAGGAAAATATTTTTTATGAATATGTGGCATCTTAAGTCAGAGAACTCGTAAAAAGTTTTTTGGGGGCCCAAAAACTTAAATCAGGGGGGGGTTCATGTGAAATCCTCAGTAGGCTCGATAATATGGTAAGGGGAGAGCCACCTCCCCCATCTCTTGTCTAAATAATTTCAAACAATTTCATTATTTAATTATAATAAATTTATTCTGTTTATTTAATATACCAATTTGTTTAATATAATTCGGACGGGGTATCAGATCCGACATTCCATGCCTTTTAAAGTTATAATGTTAAAAGTCAAGGGGGTGGGGCCGATGCCGGGAATTTATAGACAAAGATAGGGCTTTACCTTGGATACGCCATTCCATTTGAGCTATTATTACCAACCATTATTCATCTTTTTTTTAGTACCAATATTTTTCATTTTATAACTTTTTATTTGCCAAAGGTTTATTTACTTTTAAACATTATTTTATTTTAATGTCTGTTTAATTCAATATGTTGTTTAAATTTTATTCTGTTGTCATCAACACTTCTCCCTATCCCAGCCACTTTTTCTTTCTCTCTCACGAATAGATTGATATCAAAATGGTTTATTATATAATAAAATCAAATCTAATTTGTTTTAAAAGTATTTATTTGGGAAGTAAAGAGAATTTATTTTATTTAGTGAGGGATAAATTAAAAAAAAAAGTATTGTGTTGCTTTATCTTTTTTTAATTACATTTACATAAAAAAAATTATATATAAAATAAATAAAATAAAATAAATGAAAGTAATTCTCAATAGAGGTGAGGAGATTAAAGTCTAAACAAAGTTGGTTGAGAAATATATACCAAGCCTTTTCAGAGGACAATTGTCCAATTTAGAATTGTCTCAAAGGAATTATTTGTATGAATTTATTTATTATTTTGGGCATATAGAATTATATCTTTAAGCATGTTTTTATGATAAGGCTAAATTTAATGGAAAAAAATTGAAAGTAGAGAGACTATATAAATAATATATTTAATGGAATGATTGCAAAAATATAGGCTTTGGTGGCACTAATTCAAATTAGATAATTTTAAAAAATACTTAGATTTTTTTTTATTAATTTTTAGCAAAAACCAAGGAATTTAATATAAAAAACTTAAATAATTAAAAGTTTTAAAGAATAGTAGCCACGTAAATTTACCGATGCAGAAGTTGAAGCAGTTGACAACATGTATAACTTTAAATGGAAAGAGTGGTGGGGTATGGATCTGCAAACAATACGATAAAAATTTATCCACTTGGTATAAATATAGTTGAATAAGAGTACTATAATTGTTTCAATGTCTATAAATGCTTCTAGAAGTCTCCAATTGTGGGTAATTTCAATTCCCTGAATATCAATATCTGAACGACATGTTTAACCTTCAGGATTTTCAGATCAAGACAGAATTTTTAAGATTTTTATTGTAAATACTTTATTTTTTAATTGAACTTAATTTTTACTCCTTTTTTGTTTTGTTTTTTAATTTGTATTATTTTTATTATTTTAAATTTAATTATAAGTACTTTATAATAGGTTATTATTATTATTATTTTGTCCTCTGAGGCTATTTAGATTAGGTCCTTATTTATTTATATTAATTTGTAGCCAATATAATTTAAATAAATTTTTGTCGCTCTGGACGGGAAACGAACCACTGATCTCAGACCTTTACCTCTTCACAGAAAAATACGCCATTATTATTTTTAATTAAATAAAGAGATATGTTATACAAATTCTTACTTCATATTAAATATGATAGCTCTAAATATATAGATACCGTCAGAGCAATTAACAGGTCAGAACACCTCCTCTCTCCAACTCAATTTGATCCTGGATGATATTATATCACATACAAACAAAATAAAGTTAAAAGTGTCATAAAATTTATAAAAGAATAAAAGAGGCATTTGAAAAATGATTTTTGAGAAAAGTTGCCTTAATAGATTATAATAAAAAATATACCTCACTCTCCTGGATGATTGTTTAAATTACAAATAATCGTATTTAATACTCGAAAGATTTTATACAATCCAATTGGAAATTGCCGTTTTCTTAAACAAACTTTCTGGTTGAAATGATAATGGAGGAAATTATATTGGGATTTCTCCGGGCCTAGGGGTGCTTGGGGAGATTGTGTGTTGATAGAATGGGATGAGGGTGATAAGAGAGGGAGGCTGAAGCCCCTCCCTCGACCTGGACCATTGTTCTCTTGGCTGTAATTTATAGCGACGTCTACTCCAAAAGATAAGCAGATCTAATTATAAGCGAATTCGATTCGCGTTTGCGCTATTGAATGACTGTATAAACTATAAACAAATATATCATGTAGATTAGATATCAAAAAAAAAAAAAAAAAAAACTTGCTCCTAAAGAAATTCACCAAAAAACAAAGTTATCTTCTAACAAATATGAAAACTTTTTATATTCTTTCTTTTATTTATGACAGTTGCTTAACAATAACAAATAGGGAAGAATAATACAAAAATTCCCAAGCTCTATAATCTAATTTTCATATTTTTAAAATTACTAGTAATTTATTAAATAAAGAAGTATTAACTTTATAAATGGTTATTAATTTTCTCAATTTCTTTGATTTATAAAATAATTTATTTTTATTTAAGGTTCATTAGAAAAACATGAAAAAAATTTTAGAAAAACCTACTTATAAAATTTTGAGTATGAACATAGATTAAAACAAGGATTTAAAAGAATCAAAATTAACAAAATCACGGAACAGAATGTTATAAAACAAATGGCAAAATTTTGTTTGTGTGAATTTTAACCAAACATTTAAAGCCCATTTTGACAAAATAGAATCTATTTAAAAAAAAAACATCAAAATACTATTGTCATAATTTTTGACCTGCTCCCTCCTCTCACCGTAACTACGCCTCCGTTTCCACCACTACAGGCTACTTCATCAGCGGAATTTGAAGCACAAGGAGAGAAAACTGAGTTCCTACTTAGATAAGACTCCTCCCCTTCAGAGATCAAATTAGATAAAAGAGAATAGATATAAAATTAGTCAGATATAAAATACAGGAGGAGGAAATAGAGATTGTAACATGAACGTGTGCCAATGAATAATTAAGGCAATATGAATCGTCTATATTTTAGGTATTTGTCTTCATGCACGAAGAGGGCCAAAATTTATCGTGGATATCCAGAAGTCATGGTGTATGAACCCTTTGCGGTTTAAATGAATTAATTTCCGCCTCCGATAGAGAAGTTTTCTCAAAGTTTTATTTATGAAGATGTATCAGGGAAGTGTATTTTGAGAGCGCCTTTCTCTTGTAAAAATTGTCAAATTGTTAACTTATTTATGGCTAATTAATTAGGCTTTGAGGTCATCCAAGCTGAAAGCTTTCAAATATTTTTAATACTTTAGCAACCAGACGAAGATTAGAGTTAACGTTAATGTAAAAAAAATCGAGCTAATGCTACAAAATGTGTTTATAAGTCCATTTAAGTAGTTTTTAGAATGATAACTGTGGTAATATCTTTCGTCAATGATAACTCAAAGAATTAAATTGTATTGAAATTTTGTATATACATATAAAGAATGGAATGATTTTTAAACACCAACAATTCACTAAATAATAAAATTAATTGATAATTAGACGATTAATGGGGCACTAAAGGGATAATTTTTTTTTTAGTTACCATATAGAAACTATACTTTCTAAAATGATATATTGTATACACTTGTATCTTGTTTCAACTTTGTTAAAAAATTATTTTTTGTTGTGGCAGTTTTTTTTTTTAGGCATTTGAAGCCATTTAGACTCCCTCCTTATTTTTTTATATCAATTGAAAGCCAATATAATATAATTTAATTTTTGTCGCTCAGAACGTGAAGTGAACCATTGACCATTGGTACGTGAGGCGAGACCTCTTAAGCTTAATTGTTAATAGTCGTTCGAATCAATAAACAAAACCCAAGTATATAATTAATTAATTTTAGATTAGATTAAAATATATATTGCCTCTCTCAAAAAATTTATTTTATTAAAATCTATAAAATCAATTTAGAACAAATAATAATGTATGGATTTGACATGCATGTATTATATATTTAGAACATTAAAAAAAAACACCGGGAGAGATTTTTCTAATATAAAAACTAAAAAAATCACATTCAAAATGCCTTATAAATTTTTTATTCCGCATACCTCCCTTTTATTTAAAAAAAAAAAAAAGAAAAACAACAACAACAACAACAACCATTTAGATAATGGGAGATAACGATATTTGTTCAAGTAAATAATAATAATAACAGTTAAAATAAATCGATTATCATTTCGAATAAATGTCAGGAAAACAGAGATATTTAATTAATTTAAGAAAAATAACTTAAAATTGAATTGAATGGAATAAATTGAGTGGTAATGAAATCCGGGTTTCCAGAACCTCACCCTCACCCTTCCCCTTCCAACCATCTGTATACGAAGATCTATAGGCGAATTTTCACGGCTTCTAACAAGCTTTATGATCGATGGCTGCAGAACTGTCAGCTGCGATTGCATTCGATTAGAAAACGATAGATTTTCGAATAATGGTCAGAAGGGGAGGATTTTTTTTTATTTGAAGAATAAAAAGATAAACTATAATATATTTAGTTATAGATATAGGAGCATCTAGATTTTATCGGGTAGAAATTTTGGATTAAATGTTATTTATACAATTTATTTGAGAGTAATATACTATTACATGTAAGTAATTTATGTTATATTTTATATTTCAAAAATAGTATAGAATATTTCTAGAGATATTTAACAATCCTGCATTCAGGGACTATACTGCCTATCTTCCAACAAGCAAACACGAACTAATTTCATGGTCGACTAATTATAAATATGAAAGCATTAGCAAATAGGTTTGTTCGATACGAATTCATAGATAGGATCAAGAAAAAACAAACATCAAATTTAATATTATTTTTATTATTATTATTATGTCGGTTCGGATCCCAAGCAGAAAAATTCATTTAAATCAATTACCAATTAATCTAAATAAAAATATGTAACGTAATTAATATATATATTATATATTTATCCAATATTAAATACATAATAATTTATTTTTACATAAATTGATATCGAATTTTCTCTAACTCTTAATTCAATGTCCGTTTTTCAATTTTTTTCCCCCCTTTTTCAGCTAATAATATTTGACTATTTTTTTTTTTGCGAAACTAAAAAAATCCAAAAATTATTTTATATAAAAAAAATAAATATAAGAAAATATATATCGTTTAAAGTATATAGCCCAAAAAAAAAAATTATAATTATTGAGGGTTAAGGCGTTTAGTAATAGTCAATAACACCAGTCGTCTAGGAAATTAGTATTCTTGGAATAAAAAATTATTTTAAGATTTATTATTGGGCTTGATAAATTAATAGATTAATTTTTAAAAATTGTTAACCATTCTGTTAAAGAGATATGGTTAAATAAATAAATTGGTTAAAAAAAATTAAATGAATAATCAAGTAATTTCGGGACAAGCCAAGAAAAAAAAATTGTTGGCCTTGGTTGGTTAATTTCCTTGTTAAAATCTTTAAAAATTAATTTTTCCAAAATATTACGCCTTAGGAAATAATTAAATCTTTAATTAAAATATATATATATATATTTTTAAAATACAATTTTAAATAATGAAAGTTTTTTTCTCTAAATATCCTAATTCCCTCTTTTACATGAATACATAAGTACAAAAGTTTTTGGGGACTATTATGATAATCTAATGCATAATGTCTGGTAATAAATTGAAACAAAAATCATATGAAAAACTCCAACTTTTAGTATATGACTCAGTGAAAAGTTGGGCTTTAAGTATTCACTACGCAAAACAATCAATATTCAATTATCTACGATTACTAATAATAAAAAAAATAAATAGAAAAAAGGATTAAAAATTTACATTTTATATAATAATAATAAATTAATTGTATATTTAAAAAAAAATATCGTGTGTTTATCTGTGAAATCAGAATCACAATCTTTTGAGCATTTATCGAGATTAGGGTTAATAGAATTGAATATTAGGCCTATTATCAATAGGCAAAATTAAAAGTATATTCAAAAATTAAAAAGTCAGCAAACTTTTTGGATAGAAACTCGATATTTTTCTTGCCTTCAAGTTTATAAAATAATTAAATTTTCAAATGGTTTCCTTTCCCTTATTTTAAGGGCAACCAGCCAAGACAAAACCAACACACACTTGAATAAGATATCTGTGTTCTTGTGAGTTTGTTTTTGTTTTGGCTGGTTGCCCTTAAAATCGAAGCCGAACCCTCTTGAAAATATAATTTATAATATAATACAGTGGCACAAGGTGTGACACCCTGAAAAGTTGGCTCAGAATTTATTGTTTATTTATTGTTTTTATTAATACACAAACAATTCTTGTATGAAACAAAATGCCATAACAAATAATATTTCAAAAATAAAATATTTGATGTGGCTAGCTGTTTTCTTCTATTTAAGTAATTACTATGAAAGTGTAAATTTATTGACAAATGGGGCGTAGCCAAGATAGGCGGTGGAGGGGAGAGAACAGACGAGTTATTCTCGGAACGGAAAGGATGCAAAGAGCGGTAAGGAAGTGGTAATATTCGGAGCCACCTCTAAATGATCGAGTAGAGAGGAGTAGAGCGAGGAAGAGATGAGTACGGAATAATCCCTGCTTGTGATTGGTTGAGAAATTCTTGATGAGAGAAATGTTTTTGCTGAGTCGGTTTAAGATTCCTAAGATTACGAAAATTAATCTACTATAGTAGAAAAAATGATGTCTAATTTTCTTTGAAAAAAAAAAAAAAGTTTCAACGATTTAAAAATCTGGCAAATGACGAAATTTTGATCAATGCTCAATGTTAATATACAATGATATATTTTCTCGAATGAAGTCCAAGTTAACAATTCTAGAAGAGCTAGTTATTGTAAAACTACTAAAACAGGGCTTCTTTCGGTGATAAAAATAAAGTAACCTAATGGTCATGATGAGAGACCATTTGGGTTAGAGGTGTGTGTATTCTCCACATTAATATCTATGGTAAACAATCGGGAATACTGCTCAATAGAAAAATTAGATAGAAAAAAATAGCAGAATTTAAAAGTAGTATGCCATAATTTAGGGTTTTAGAGATAAGTTGAGTGACTGCTCTGTGTTTTGTGTGTTTAAAGGCCTCTGGTGAAAAGTTCCAGGCCAGCAACTAAGGGATTGTTTTTGTTAGGAATCTTGACATTCTCTACCCCCACCAATGTATGTATTATAAGTGAACGAACGGGTCTGTGTTTAGAGATAACGAAACAAATCTGCCAGCAGCACTCTTCTCCTGGACAAATATGATCTCCCATACACATACTCATCTTTTGTATGTACGATAAGATGGATCATAATAAAACACATTTAACACAAAGCTTATGATTATATCAAGTAATAAAAATTACAAAAATTTCATCTTTGAATTTATTTTCATAACTAAATTTGATATTATACCACAGGTTGCAGAAATGAGTTGGTTATTGCTTGCTCGAAGACAGATAAGCAAAAAACGAACGAATTTATGCACCCATGGAACTCGATTCGTGGAATTCTAGAGAGGGAGGGAAAAAGTCTTAGAAGTAGTCTAATATTCGATAGTGAGTGAAGAAGAGAATCTTTCAGCCTTTACAGTTTTATAGATGAGATAAGATTTTTTGATATTCCCATATCGGCCAGACTATAATATAATAGTGTTTACGAAGAGACTATTCAATAAAATATTTTTTTCTTTAGATTTATTTTATTATGTTCAGTTTTAATAAAGTTTTATATTTCAATATCGATATTAATAAACCAAATAAAGTTTTAAAATGTTGTTATATCTATAAACATAACACTGTTGGCGTGTATAGTATAAATAAATATTGATATTTCGTGTGACGTTAAGGTTGCAAAATACATAAGATGATAGCAACTTTATTGTGTTTGTGCCTATAAAAAATTTAAAATAGACTTTACCATATTTTAAATATGTTTATTGATTATTAATATATTATCTCACTCATTACTTTAATAAAATGGAGAGAGGGAGACAGTTGGTGGAGGAAATATTTTAAATTATCATTAATTATAATCAATTGATGATCATCATCGGTAGATGGCATATTTATGGATTTCGATCTCATTATAATTGACCACTTGTCTACGATGATGATGATATTTCAATCTTCCGGCTTTGACCGTTTTGCAGCCACCACCACAAAACCCACACCCCACCAAAAGGCTCATCCATCACTGTCAAAAATATACCAAATTAAAATAGGAAATCGTTTTTCTTCGGCGATCCTCTCCCTCTTCTCTTTTCCACCCATTTTTTCATCCCATACCCCACCTATCTCTGGCAAGTTCTTTGAAACCGTTTAAGTGAATCGAGTGATGGCCACCACCTCTTTAGGCTGCCAAAAGGGGATGAAAAAAGTCTTCATGAAATGTTAATGGCTTTTAAAATAAACTATACCCATTGGCTTTATTTAAATGCTTCAAAGAGAGTTTTTTTTTTTTTTTTTTTGTGAATTAAGTGGAATATATCCTCTACTATATATTGGGTAATTTTTCTTTAAATAGTCCCAAAGCAATTTGTGAATTCTATTTTTAAGAACAAATAGGCGATTTAACATATACAAGCCTTCATTTTAAAACGATGCTCTTGAAATTATGACTAAGAAATTTGGCGGTTCATTTATTAGTGTTTAATTACTATTATCTCGGGTTTTTTTTTTTAATGGACAAAAAGTCTTAGTAAGAGAGGCCTTTCAGAGTGGGATCTTTATAATTGAGATAAGATCTAACGATTGGGTCATTCATAAAATAAAGAGCCAACAAACAGAGAGTGAATGAAATTTCTAAATAGGAAATAGACCAAATAACATCAAAATCATTTGAGCTGTTTTCGAGAAAAAATTTAAATAATAATAATCAATACATGAATTATTAATATAAATATCGTAAATAGATACCCAGTCATCTAAATAAAAAAGTAAATTTAAAATCATATATATATATTTATTTTCAACTGAAAAACTCATCAGCTAAGTGTGGATGGTAAATTTAAGTAAACATAGCAGTTCTATTGATCTCTTTATACTTTATGACAACAGGATTTCAGGAAAAAATGATGAAGATTTATTTAAAATTCTGAATTTTTTTAACAGATATATATATATATATATATATATATATATATATATATACTAGCTGCGCAGTCCCCCGTCTCTTCTAAG
>JAAAKE020158280.1:0-12201 GCA_010014785.2 Anisolabis maritima
CTTTCTAAGCCAATAAAATGGTGGTTTAAATAAATTAATAAACATAAATATATAATTGTAATTGAGACAAACTATAGTTGGAGAACTTTTTACCATTGGATGCCATATTTAAATTAGGCAGTGATAAAGGAGGCCGCATAAGTTGATATACCTATATATGCAACTTTTTTAAAGGCCACAAGAAACTTACGGAGGTTGCAGGTTCCCCAACTATGAGACAAAACATATTATACGAAAATATTCGAAATCATATAGTAATTCATAATTCCTAGAAATCGAATTGTAGATTTATGAAGTGTACAAGTTGTTTTTTACAACTAAAACTAAATATAAAAAATGCCGCCCCAAAATATGTGCCGCCCGGTGGGGACTGCACCCCCCCCCTCCTAGGTACGCCACTGCTTGTATTTACCATATAAGAAAATTCTATTATTATTCTCTCTCTTAATATACAACGAAATAGAACATTTAAAATATAATTTCTTTTTATTTTCTTTCAGATAGAAAATTCATCTAACATTAAGAAAAGATGAATTTAATTTATTTAACTTTGAATAAAAATTCCTTCATAGTGTATTTCTCCTAGAATAGGCAAAATGCCCTGAATATGAGCTTAGCCAGACCTAGCTAGAGGTGGAGCAATCTATTTCTAACAGGGGGAGGTGGAGAGGGCAGGCATCTTTTTCTCAGAAATTATGTATCATTTTTGATTAAAAAAACTGCACTCCTTATGATAAACTCACTAAACCCAAACTAATTTACAATATTCAGGGTCGTAAATGGAGTTAATCCCTCTGATCAACTCAAAGAAATGTTCGAATTCATAATTCTTTAATTGAAGAAATTAATATTAAAACAATGGTTTATTGTGTTAAATTATTTTGGACACATCATTTCTCCTCTCGGCGGCGTGGGCGTAAATCTCTCCTCCGTCAATAAGATGACTTGCTTTTTCTTTTTTCAATATATTCTTGGATGGTTTCATTTCCCCGACCACTGAACTCTCTCCCTCTGAATCGGTCCAAGTCGTCTGAAATTCCCCCCAGAACAAAGCAGACGAGTGGTCTCTACTACAAGGCTTCTACAATGATTAATCTCTGCTCCTCTCTTCTCAAATTTACAGGTAATCCATTCATCTTTATTTATTTACTTTCATTTAATGAGATTAAAATATGATGAACATTGCGTTCATTCAAGTAAAAAAAAATTCAATAAGAGAAAATTTAATACGATCTAAATTTTTATATTACAGCATTATTTTTAAAAAATTTTTCTTTTTTCTATAGTTTCGCAATTTTTTTTTAATTTTTCTATTGAATCTCATTTTTTAATGCATTATCTTATAATGAAAGTAGACATGTCTTCTTTAGCTAGCTGCGCATAAAACATCGACTGACTCACCTTAGGGACCAATCCTTGGTGGCCCTCTTCGACTGTAGTCTAGGTAGTGGCCTAGCTAAAGTTTGGACTACCAGAATGGCCCATGACTTTGCCGCTAAAATTTTTTTTATAGAGATGTAAGCCAAAATTTGCTGCACCTCCCCGATTTTCTTCTTGTGGGAATTTTTTTTACACATTTGTTTAGGAATATTAACATTTCTTGCTCAAATAGCTAAAGATGACAAATCTTAAAATCAAAAAAAAATTCAAGTAGTATAAATGTATTTGTTTAACCGTGGAAATTGTCAGGTTTCAATTTTAAGAATCGAGGGATCCTAATATACTTAAATCAAAATAAAATTTAAAAAATCAATTATTGACAGTCACTTGGTCTGAAATACTATCTATTTATTATTAATGAAATAAATAGAGCTGATCGGAACTTTCTATTGCTTTGATTAGATGTTTGAAATTATCTAGATGACAAAGAGTTACCCGATCTAAGAATGGTATTTCTTCTCTTCTCAGTATATAACAATCGGGGGACAGGAGAAAAGAGGAGGCCCGTTCAAAAATAAATATTATTTTGAGAATATATTTTTATGTATACAAAAAGACTCCTACCATTTAAATATGGCTTCTTTATATAGTTATTAAACATTTAAAAATTTAGTCTAATAAAAAATTCACTTTTTTTAATGTTATAAAAAATCTTTTTTTTAAAGCTTAAAAATTAATTGTGCATTTTTAATAAATTTTATTTAGAATCCATTAAATAATTAGTAAATTATAAATTAGAATTATGAGAATAAAATGCTTTTAATTATAAAAAGGAATACATTAAATTTCTTATTCCAAAGCCTGATTGAATCATATTTCAGAAACGTCTAATAATTAATTAAATTAATAACAAATAACATCTTTTTGAGAGGCCACAAGGCGAATATTTAATAAAATAAATATAACGAGAAGAAGAAATTTTAAATTTTTTTTTAAATATGGGCGTAAATAAAATAAAAACATCGGTGGGGTTTAGAGTATAAAAATAAAAAGAGGTTTAAATTAAGGAAAATATATTGAATTTATCGAACTGGAATAAATTATATCAAACAAAAAACAACTTTATCGAAAATCTTTAAATTTATTTTATAAAAAAAAAAATTGAAACATCATCTACGTACATTTGAGGTCTAATATCAAAGGGGATAAAAATTTCCTCTGTTCAAGATTTTATTTTAATTAAGCAAGTTAAGAAAATCTCAAGATAAATTAAATTGAAAACAAATAGAAAGGTGGGGTTGGAGAAATTAGGTCTATATCCCTTCGAACCCAGTAAACTCCTAATTTTTCGGATGAATTCTTTTACGAAAAGCCTTCTGAGCCAATAACAAGAGGTAGGGGAAACGAAAATACTGATCAACTTATTATTTATATGAGAGAAAGAATTTCTTCAACTTTTTTTTCATACCGGTAATTTTTTTATTGATTTGTCATATTATTTTTTTCGTAAAATCAATTTTCTCTCACTCTTTTACAAATTTCAGGCAAGAAAATATTTTGGAAAAATTCTTATGTTTTTGGTGCAAATAAGCACTAACGCACGTTGGAATTTCTTTAATCTCTTTTGATCAAACTCATCCAAAATTTAATGAAACAAATGGCCACTTTTGGAAAGTTTTGGCAGAGTTTCAAGGAATCAGAAAAATATAAAAAACAAATTCTTAGAGGACAATTTCGAGTGTAGATTTCTTGTTTCAAGGCGAGAGTGAGCTTATTTTTCTTGTGAAATTCTCCGTAAATGATGTCAATTTGACCGGACCCATGAGGCCCCTCCAAATGTATATAAGAAAATAACATTAATATTATGATAATGAATGATATAGCAAAGGGCTCATTATTTTTATAGTCTCTATTTGCAATATAAATATAAGGGAGGTAGTGGCGTAACGAAGGCTTGTAGCAAATAAATCAATTTGTAGGTTGGGGGTGAGGTAGGGGGGTGCCAAAACGAGTTCTTGCCCGAGTGAAAAATTTTCCTCGGAGCCCCTGATCCCTCAAATATTTCTGAGTTTCTTAAATCCAAATTAGTTCCGATTTTAACTTTTAGGGCCCGTAGCGGGCGTCTCTCGCCACGCGTCGTTACGGCACTGATGAGAGAAGGAGGGAGAGGAAATTTTAAACTTAAGTGTTTAATATTTTTTCTTAAAGGAAATGGACTCTTAAAATATGTGCGAATAATTAGATTTTAATTTATAATTTTTTTGAAAACCCATTCGGGGGGCTTGAGCTTTTCCTCTATATACAGTGGCGTACCAGATCCCAAGGGCTAATCTGCAATGGGGCACCATTTAATTAATTCATTAATTTTAAAAGCAAAATCGATGAGTATTTAGAGAAAGTTAATGATTCAAGAATAAGTATTTCTTTAAAACACACTCTCTCCTTGGAGGTAGAGATTAGTTGCAAGGTTCAGTTGTTCGCTTCCCGTCCTGAACGATAAAATGTATTTAAACTATCTTGGCTACCAGATGATATAAATAAATATGGAGATAGTCTAAATGGCCACAGATGTCGAAAAAGATTTAAAAAATAATTTTCGATTTTACTATATGATAGATTCGTGGTGCAGGAGGCCGATATGCTTAAATACTTAAATGAACAATCACTTGAAACCACTCCAGAGGGTAGTTTCAACCCCTTCATGTCCTAGATTATTTTTTATTGGATTTTGCCTCCCTTTGATGAAAATAATTTAACAATGAACTCAAACACCTACAGGGGTGGTTTCCACCTCTAAAAATTTATTTTCTTATTTTCTGAACTGTCGAACCGTATAGGTTTCAGGAAATAGATCTCTAGCCTTTCTTAAGATATGAAATTGTTTCTCGAACGAGAAACGAGAAATGGCCAATTTCTCGTCTCTCTTCTAGAAAGTGAATTACTACCATTGATGGCAATGGAAAAAAAATTTCATATGAATTATGCCCGAAAAATTAATTAGTTTGATTTAAAAATGATTCTATTTAAAAAATTCTATTATAATTTTAAAAATCTCATTAGCTTTTGAAATTCCCTTTTGGTTAGAATTATATTATTTTACTACTCTTGTGATATGATATACAATTACTGCCTCGAGCGCATCATCATTACAAATTTGGCCTCTCTTGTGTTATTAATTATTCGATATTTTAAATAAATTATTAATAAATAACAATAAATTTCTTGAGCCATTACATTTTACCAAAAACACATTTACATTTGGTAAAAGCGTCAAAGACTTTGGTAAATATCGTAATAAACAATAAAACCTACCATTCTCCTCGATAAAAATAATCAGAAATGTTTGCCTCATTGAGGAGCAAGGCGCTGAAATCTTGCAAACTGGCGCCTGAGAATCGGAGCATCTCTTGGAAGCTAATCAAAATTTTTTCAATTATTTCTTGATCGAATCGATAATTTCATATACCTACTCCAGGAATAATGCTAAGAAAAAAGAATACAGAGATTGTCCAAAATATGTTCCAACAAATTTTAAGTTCATCGTGTTATTTTAACTTGTATCGCATAATCTTAAAAATTTTATTTCTGAAATTCATTTTATAAATTATTTGATTATTTGATATCCGTTATACTGTTTTTCCATATATTTCCTTTCTTGTTTTATTCCACTCTGCACATCTAATGGAAATGAATGCCATTTTTTAAAACTTCATTTTTTCTTTTCCTTTGTAAAATTTCTTTATCGAAAATTTCCTCTATTTTTGATAAAAAATTTACAAATTCTTCCTCTAAATTCCTGGTAAAATTACATTTGGTATAACTTTTATAAAAAATTAATATACAGATAAAAGAAATAGATATAAAAAATTATATCATTCATTTATTTTATTTGCAACTAGAAAATGAAAAAAAATTCGCAATAACAATTAAAATATTTTTTTTTGTTTCGCACTTTGAAAATATAATAATAATTTATTTTGTGAAGAGATCTTAGCATTAAAAAACGTAAAAAATATTTTTCATTTAAAATAAATTTAAGCAATTTTTTTATAAACAAATAAACATCATTTGCATGATTATAATATTTAGAAATTTAACATTTCTCGGATAATCTTCGAATTTTTATATATTAATATCAGATATTTATTACTAAATTAATTTCCAAATAAAACTAATATAAATATAACACGAAAAATTTGACTATAATTAAAAATTGGGAAAATGTTCCTCTTGTTATTCGAAATTCTTAATCAAATTTTTCTTCTCCATCATTTATGTGGTAAAATAAACTCTAAAATTTTGTAAAAAAATTAAAAAAAAAAAACATTTTTAAGTTGATGCTTCCCATCTCTGGACCATAAAAAATGTTTCCTCCTCCTAAAAAAAACCCAGGGTCGATAGTTAATTGCACAGTAGCGACTAACTTAGCAGGTGACAATTAATCTCAACTTCTGTTTGTAATGCGTTGTACAATACATTAGCTAAATTTGCCTGGCTTCATTTGTTCTAACTAAAAATTATATTTTAAGTGGTCAGCTACTTTACCTTTTTTTTTTTTTAATGTCTGAGGAGGCTAAAAATTGCATTTGCGACAACTATATCCTTTTCAAGAAATCTAAATATTTTTGGCAAATATCTTTATATCTTTTTTGTTCTACTTTATCTATACCTAAGTTAAATTTCTCTCACTGAAGAAAATAAGTTCAGTTAATAAATTTATATAATAATAATAAATTTTGTCTTTTTTCTGTCCCGATTTAGCTAATCAAATTGGTCGTTTTTGACTTAAGGAAATATGGTTAGCCTATTTATTATGTATTCCCCAATTTTTTTTTGTTTTAATTTATGTTCTCATATATAAAGAAAAAAAAAAAAAAACAGAATATAAAAAAAAATTAAATTCATATAAAAAGTATGAAAATTGAAAATGACATTCAGATGACGTTTTACAAAAAATTTACTCAACTCATACTTTACGCCGGGTTGATTTTGTAAATCTGATGGACGAATGGACACAGAGCAGTATATAACACTTTCCCTTTTTGAAATTCTTTAATAAGTACAGAGCATATAGCCCCTCTTAATTTTTTAATTTTATTTATAATGATGTCAAACAGTCGGGCCCGAGTTCTCATGAGCTTACATTTTGTTCGTCAAGACGTTACGTCTGAGGGGAAACAAATATTAATGAATTCTCAAAAACGACTTAACTAGAGAAAAAGATAGGAAGGTTAAAAAAGTCAAGTTATCTAATAAATAAAGAATCAAAATTTGACTTTTTACTCATGTTGATCAATAATATTAATTAAATTTATTTTTCATTAATTGTTTTTTTAAATAAATTCTTTAATTATTAAAAACAAATCACAACTTTTCAGTTACTCACTTAAAATATTCCAATGATTCTAATTAATTTTACAAATAGCTTTTTTATCTTTGAAACATGGAATCTTGGATCTAATGTTCTGTTTTGTTTTAATACCACGAGTACAATTGGTCGAAAGGTTATTTGGCTGAACGGACAATTGGCTATTTCCCTGAAAGGATATTTGCCCGGACGGGAATCTGTGAGTTGTTGCAGCATAGCCAAAATAATAAATTCACTAATTAGGTTGCAATGCACAGAAGCGGAAATCAAACAACCACCTGGGTATAATTTAAATTTTACAAAATTTATCACTGGCTTATTTATGAATATCATAAAATTTTTCTATAAAAATTTAATCAAAAAATGGTGATTTTCAAATAATTTTAATCAAAATTTTAATTCAATTTTATTATTAGATTAATAAAGACAAACGTTTAAAAAAATTTCCAATTACCTAAATTATTTTTAAAAAATATTCAATATTTCCATAACTGTTGAAAATTATTTTAAAAATTCTAAAACAACGACAGTACAGAATGAATAATTAATTATTTTTAGTAAATTTTTAAAAATTATTTTCGAACTCACTTTGTCGAATCTCGATAGCTCGAAAACATTGGTTAGTCGGTTCTAATATAATAATATTAATGTAATATTCTTCTTCCAGGTAAGTTAATTCCCATTCACTCTGCCAATAGATACAATACTTTTTTTTGGAAATGGATGCCAAAAGACCAATAATGACTAATAAGTTTTGGGAAAATGAGTGGCGGGTAGATAGTTCGAGTCGCGGGAGACCATGGGATCAAAAGAGACTAATTATAATATTGTGTATTTGTAATAGCACTTAGAATGTTCATCCTCCCCTCAATCCCTGATTTACCGCGACAAAACCGCTATAATGTTATACATGGAATATTCATAAATAAACATAAAAACCGACACAACTGGGAGAAAAAATCGAATCAAAAGCCATAAATAAATTAAAATGCATTGGCTGCGAATTTAATAGTAAATAATCAATTGAAAATAAATAGACACAAGGAGAAATTGAATGAAAGGACCAGAGTTTGGGGGAACTGCTCTTGCCGATACAGAACCAAGCAACCAGGCAAGCGGCCGTTGCGACAGCTAATGGCCCTTGAAATTGCATTACATGAAGGCTGAGGCCTCAGGGCTCAAGGGGCTCCGCCTAAGATAGATGGGTACCAGGACAACGGGGGAGTGGGTAAAGGCGGCCTTTTGCAGATATCTCATCTTGGCCTTTTTCGAACTACTTGTTAGATTCATCACAAAATGGAACGTCTTAATTACATAAGGCGTCAAAGGGCCAAAGGGCGAATAATAAAAGCGCTATGCTTTAGTTGTTGGCGAAACCAGCGGAAAATCTGACATTATTCACAAGCCCATCAATTTGCTTATGGATTGCCACACACACTAAAACATACATATACACATGTACATACCTCCTGCCCTTTCCGAAGGAATTTAAATAGGGAGATTACTCTTTGAGAAAAAAAATGTTATAAAATGAGTAGGAAGGCAACGAGAAAGAAATTTTATTATTTTCAAGACGAACAAACACAGCAACTAAATTCTAAAGTCGTGAAATACAAATTTTTTGACAAAGTAAAGTTTCCAATTTTTTAATTTAAATAATCATTTAATAAAAATTTTGATTAAATGGCTTCGATCCCCGAATGTTTAAAATCGGATCGCACCAGCAAAAAGAGTAATCACCTTTTGAATAATTTTTAATTTTTTTAAAAGTGAATTTGAAAAATATTTTCAAAATTTTAACAAAATCCATTCAAATACAGACGTACAAATTGTTATAAACAAAAGAATATGTACAAAATTATTTACTTTAATATCAATTTTTAAATATGAAATCTCTATGAAAGCTTCGGTTTCGGGTTGTTGTGAACAAACACTGATTATGCAGTATTATACATTGATTTTGATGCTATAATATCTACAGGGAACATTGCTAAATTTGGCTAGGATTATATGGAAATTACAGAGAATCAAGTGGATGACCATATAGGTGTTTGGAATTGTTGAAAATATTATTTATATCATTTATGGATTCACATACAGATATTTACTAAATCATAAAATAAATTGACTTTGCCACGTTGCCAGAGTTACAGAGTTCAAAAAATGTTGACTTCTTAATCTTTCTTATCCATATACGTAATAATTATATAGTATATAGAGAAAGTCTTGGGATTCCAAAATAATTCCATTTCAGGCAAAGATTGATTCTTATTTTTTATAAATTTCTTTTTATAGTTCTTTACATTCCTTTTTAACAGGGGTGGCCAATCTTTTTAGAACCCTGTGCGCAATGAGAAATTGTAAGTTGTTGCGAGAGCAAGGAAGAAGGACTTTGTCATGTGATATGTGATGTCATCACAATAAACACTCACATATATGATGTATTTTTTTCCTTAACTGACTCAAAAGAAGATGTATTTGAAAGATGGTTGGAATTCGGTTTGGGCCCATAGAACCATTTTTTTAATTTAAAAAACTAATTTTATATTTTTAATTTACTTCCTTCGACGATTTATATGGGATAATAATTAAAAATTTAATATAACTCAAACATATTTAAAGTGAGCTATTATAATATAATTAATAACTACTCTAGTACATACGGTTGTAAAATAATTATTTATTTATTTAATAACAATTAGTTTATTGAAAAAATACAGATAATTGTTTATTTATGAGTTTATTTATTTTAATTTTTTTAAAGGTTTTAAAGGGTTAGGATCGTTGTTAGAATACCATATTTACATTATTGTGTCAAGGGCGCTTGGAAAAACATGCGCGGGCGCTAGATTGCCCACCCCTTCTATACAAGATATGCATCCATAATTATTTATTAATTGCATTTCAATTTCAATTTTTACTTTCTCTTACCTATATATGTAATAATTAGTAGAGCATAAATATTGCCATTCTAAAAAAAATAATTGTCCAGGTTTCAACGGAAATACACGTTTTGATGTCTCCTGGTTCTAAAAAAAGTGTCTCACAGAACTTGACGCATGCCACAACAATAATGGAATCGACCAAAGAGCTTTATTGATGTACTTTTTTTTAGATTTAATTCGTGCCATTTTTTTTTTTTGAAATTTTTATTATTTTAATAATATATTACAATCGGAGTAATTGCCATTTTTCTAGTAAAAGCTGGATCTCTCTTTTGAGGCTCAGGGCACGAATGAAGGCAACCTTCTAACAATTTGCTTAGATATTATTTTTTTATTATAATGGTTGGCAAAGTTGACCGCTTGGTTAGTCCGATTTACTTGTTTATTTTTATAATCTATTGCTCATTTGCTCCTCTTATTTAAAACAATGTTTTTCTAAAATATTTTTTTCTGAGGACATATACATTCCGTCCAAATTTTCTAATGGATTTGCTGGCCAATAAGCTGTTCCATTAATTATTATAATTAATAAAACTTTTTAATTGACGAGTATACTATACTACAAAGCCCAGCTTATTTCTACTCATCTCGTTATAAAATGACATCTTTTTTTTGTAATGTTGTTGAATGGTGTGTACATGTGAACATTTTCTTAATATTCGTTGAAATTAATTAATAAACCTTTTAATTTAGCCACAAGCTAAATGTTGCCTAAACAGAAACCAGATGGGGGTTTTGTTTCTTATTGTTTAGCCTTTGGACCAAGTCATCCCCCCACCCAATCCCATCCCCTCATCCTCTAACAACCCTTTTCTTTTGTTCAAGAAGAAATTAATTAGAGCTATACAAGTCTGGTTGTAGTGTGGGAAATTTTTACGGATTTAGATCGGACATGAGCCCGGGATTCGGGATTGGTGCATTCGAGTATCCGTCCCCCCTCCCCCCACTCTGCACTAATTCCGCCAATTATCTGCTGAATCTCCATACGGATTATAATCAATTAAACTGTATTCATGCCAGAGAGATGGAGATTTGGAAAATTGATAATTTGAGCGAAAATCCCCCACCCCCCACCCCGTCTAGATAAATTATTGTATTGTATGGAACAGTAATCAATCTAAATTTCCTTTTTGAAGAAAAATATTATTTTCTTGGATAAAAAGAAACTCATTGCAAACTTTTTTTTATCACCACTATTAGGCTTCTTCTTCACCATATATTTGTTTCAAAGTATTTTTGGACATAGCAAATGTATACTTTTCAATTTCATAAAAAGGCAAACTTTTTTAATCTTCAAATATCCATTAAGATTTTGTTGCTTAAGTTTAATCTTTATTTACGTTTTTAAGGGATAAAATAAATATAAAAAACTGCTTATATTACTATTTTTTCCCTAATTGTATATTTAAATAAAATTTGATTATTTTTATTTAAAATTTAATGATAAATAATTAAAACTTTTAGGATTCTTTAAGATTTAATATTTGTATAAACAATCTAACTTAAACTAATTAATAATAAAGAGCAAAGGAGTTTTAATTTTTACAAAGTTAATATCTCTATATATTACTAAGCTGAAATTAACTGGAATCTATTTTATATTGTAACTTGATCCCTTTTCCAAACAATTATTTAGGGTAAGTTTAAATTTATACTTTCCATCAAAAACAGCTTGCTGATTATTCAGCCTACTTATTTTATTTTATTTTATTTTATTAATCATTCAACTTTGAGATTTCGAAAGCATTCGATGCTTGAGGTTTGTCTCTAATTTTTCTTTCAAAATAAACATCTCAGCCTCCTTAACTCCTAAGATTTCTTATTTAAATATTCATATACATGTACTGATAGAGTTGTTTTGTGTTTCTGACACAACCAAAATAGATTGGGTTGAAAAAGTGAAATTGAGGCGCCGATCAAAAGCTGATAACTGCTTATCGCAAATTTACATTTCTTTTCTCATGTTCTTCTCTCGGTTTGAGCCATTTAGTGCCAAGCTCGATTTTTATATTTATTTACATACATCCAGCCCATATTTTGTGACATTTAAAATCAAGTCAGTTTTTCATTGTTAACAGTATCAATTTAATTATTTTCTATCTTAACATTATAGAACACTTCGCCACTGATCGCTTAATCTGTAACGAATCTGAGTGTCCTCCCTTGGCACAGATTTGAAATTTTAAATGCAAATTCACTGTTCGGGGATATTGGGAGAGTGGTGCCATTGGAAACAGGGGCGGTCCACCTAGGGAGCCTCTTCCCCTCCTCTATTGGACACAAGAAAAGAAATATTTCCATATAAAACTTTAAAAATAGTTTATAATAATCTGCTTTTTCCTCTTCCCAACCTCCTCGGCCAGCAGCTTTCGTCTCCTTTCCCACTCCCCCACACCACAAATCTCGACACCCTTCACCCCCCCCCCCCCCCCCCCCCCCCCCCCCCCCCACCCCCCCCCCTCACTAACATATATATTAATAAACTTATCCCCGACCCCCTCACCTGTT
>JAAAKE020158291.1:0-12201 GCA_010014785.2 Anisolabis maritima
TTTATTATATGCGCTTTTTTAATTGCCGCACAAAATTTTTTTATTTTGGAAAAAACTGCACACACTTAAAAAAGTGCACACAGGTCACAAAAAATTAGAGGAAACACTGTCGTTAAGCTGTAGACCCCTGGGTGTTTTATATTGTATTGTTTAAGAAGAGCGGGAAAGTTTTGCAACTTTTTAAACGCCTCCCTAATTTGTAGACCCAAGTTGGCGAATTCGATTGAAGTTGTTTTTTTTTTTTAAATCTTCAGACATAAATATTTCAATTTGATCAACTTTTGGTACTCATAGCTGTTTATTTATTTAAAATTTTCAAATTGTTCCAACTAATGAATTATATGTAACCAACTAAAATGACCATTTGTCATACATTCCTAATTTAGAACTAAGTTTGTAATGTGTAATAATTAAAAGTAAGTTAGCCCTAGCCAAACACATGAATGTTTTCATAATCATTGTTTAAGTAGTAGTAATTAATTATTAAACACGTTACCCCTCTCTTTTTTTTTTTCTCTTAACAAAAATCTTCTTGGACAATAAAAAGATGGGGAATTAATAATAAAATAAAGAAAAATGTAAAAATATTTTCTTTAATTTTTATAAACTTTAAAAAATATTTTTCGGCCATTTGGACTCTGTCCATATTTATTTAATTTTTTTTTATTATATTAATTATTATCAGCCCTTGTACCTTAAACAGAGCTCTTGTTTTATGATCTAAGGGTAAGTGATTCCCGTCCTGAGCAATAAATTTTTTTTTAATTATATTGGCTACTATATATTTAATTTAAATCAATATGGAACGATTACTGATATCTTAAAAAAAAATAATGTATCATTTTGGCTTCAGATGCCGAAAAAGACTGAAAAACTTTAATTTTTCAATTACGAGTTTAGGACAGAAATCATATGATGCAGGTGTTAATAAAAACGAGTTTTTTTTTTTACTGTCGCCAATTTTTTTTCATTCATATTCTGAAAATCTCTAACATGTTTAGTGTATTTTTGCAACCTTCTACATTATTTCCAACTATATATAAGATAAAATTTGATTACGCAAATAAATGCGGAAAATATTGATAAAAATTAGTTAAAATCGAATGGATAGTTTAAAATAATAATAAAAAAAAAAATGCTTTACGCACGGAATTTCCAAGCCAGGGGGTTGGTTAAGAAATAGAATATTAAAATATATTATTTTTAATATAATTCAAGAGTCAAATTTTAATTTTTTTGGTCTAAGAATGTAAGTTAAGAATCCCGAGCCTCTCATTCTGTAGAATTAAAAATAACCTCTTCCCCCCCGAGGTCGGGAGGTTAAAGATTAACATTGTTAATATTGATAACCTTAAAAACCAAGGGGTGAGGATTCGGATCTCGGATGAAAATTTATTTAAATCAATACCAATTGATATAACTAAATATGCATGAATTACTTATATCGTAATTTTTATATCTACAGTTCTTATATCCATCCTTAAAGCCAAATAATAAGTTAAGAATGGTTAAAAAAATTTTATTTTTAATTTGACTATTTTATACTTCAAATAACTCTTTTATATAAAAGGCATTAT
Source organism: Anisolabis maritima (assembly GCA_010014785.2). NCBI lineage: Eukaryota > Metazoa > Arthropoda > Insecta > Dermaptera > Anisolabididae > Anisolabis > Anisolabis maritima. Next base: position 1,578 of record JAAAKE020158291.1, read on the forward strand.
TTTTATAATTCCATAAGCAAAGTGAACTTGTTAAGGAAGGGAAAGTTTGTTATTGAATCGATAAGCCATTTTGAAACTAAATCCCATAGTTACATACCACAATTATATAGGCGTATATTCAGGAGAGAAAGATAAGGAGGAATAATAATAAATATACTAACTAAACAAAAAACTGAGATATTTACGGTGTAATTCATAAAAAAAATATTAAATATGAAAAAGATAAAAATCCTTTTTAATCGTCTTAAAGATTTAATTTCATATGAATTTTAATTACACTTGTAAAATGAATCTTTAAATAATTCTTTACTCCTCTTAAATTAAATACTTTTTATTTAATTAATTTCAAGAAAAGAAATTGAATGCATTAATTATTTTCTTATCAAAGATCAAATATTCTGTTAATTTTATCTCATAAAATGAAAATGAAAATATGAAATTATAAACAACATTATTGTCTAATCAAGAGACTCCAAAATCTTGATAGCTTTTAAAAATTTTTTTTATTATTACTAGACATCGGGTATTTAGTCACTAAAAATAATGCGTTTTAGGCACCTAAAAAAAGCAAAATAATATAAAAATTATTCAAGAGGCACCTTAAATAGGAAAAAAGACGTTTAAAAGTGAAGAGAAAAATGAAATTTTTTATTTGTAATCCTTTTTCGGGTTTTAAAAGAAAAAATATATTCATTTTTAAAGAAATAAATATTTAACGATGATACTTTAAAATTGTTAAAATAATACATATATTATGTTAACGTAATTTAAATTTTCTATTTTAGAAAATTTTAAAAAAGAAACCAATAAGCCTAAAAGTCTGAAATAGGCTCTTAACTTTCGTTTAGGTTAATTTCTTGAAGTTTCCAAGATATATTTTCCAATTTGTAATAAGTTCTTTCATTAAAAATAGGCTTTTATCTAACTATCCCAAATTTTATAGTCCATTTGCCCTTAAAATTGTATAAAATAAAAGATGATAGTCTAGGAGAATAAGAAATACTTTATATAGTGCATTAGTTTTTTAATTTATTTAATTATTTCATTAAATTAGAAAATTCTATAGGAAAAATAAAAAACTCAAAAATAGATGGTCGAAATTTTTGGCATTCATGCACCCACTTTATGAATTTTCAAAATGAAAATATTTATTTTTGCGTTGTAACAAAAGATAGATAAATAAATAAATTAAGAAAAAATAATTCTAATTCTAATCAGATTTATTAAGAATCTTAATCTCTGAAACCCCAAAGTCTCATAATTCCAAAATAAGTCCATATAGAGCAGAGAATTCCTATTATTTTTTTCCAAATAAAAATGTTTGTTGTTAAAAAAAAAAAATACTTACATTATAACCGAAATTTTTTTATATCAGGCTCTATTAAACGGAGACTATCAAAAAATATTCACGTATCATAAAATTAACTTTGTTTATTGATCTACGGCCAAAGGTCAATTTGATAAGCAAATGATGTTGTGCAATGTATATGTATTATCAATAATATTTATTAAACTCATGTATGGTTTATATACAATGTATCTAAATCATTATTATAAAGAGAAGAGAACCTTCGATGTTTAACGTTGTAAACAACTCAAATCACTTTGAATAAATCTTCCACTAATAGGAAGCTTATTAACTGAAAGTTTTATATTATTATAACATAAGAATATAGAAAGTTAATTAATGCCTAAACCCTTTCAAATATGGACTGTTCTTGTTCAAGTCTCAAATACTGACAAGCAAATAATATTTAAAAATATATAGATTTAAGTATTTAGGACATATCCTCCCATTGAGGACTAAATTGATCATTCCTAGACTCACTTTACTTAATCACTTTATTTAGAATTGTCATTGATTCTTGTTTTTCAATCTAAATAGCCTCAAATGTCAAAAATTTATTTAAAAATTTAAAAAAAAAAAAAATCTTTTGAAGAAGGAACATCTCAAACCCACAAATCAGCAAATATTATTTAAAAATATATATATATATATTTCTTGAAGTAAATTGGTACATTTATTCCAATAGAGGAAAATAGATTTCTCTCATAATTTTCCATTTTGATATTTTATATTATAAGAGAAGAAAGAATTCACATGATTTCGTCAATGCAAGCAAGCAAGACACAGGAAATCCTTCAAGTTCTCTATTTGACTGGCAGCAAATCGGCAAATGAGCCTGGGCCCTTTGACGACGGATGCAGCTCCAGCGAAGGGCAATCGATAGGATGCAGGGCCATCCCTGCAAAAGTCCCGAACAACCGAGTGGTGAGAGGGACCTCCGAATTTGTTGGTGTTTACATTCTCTATAAGCTATATTAAATAGCGCTGTTGACGTAGGAGGAAAAAAAAGGCGGGACGTTGGTTTCAAGGCATTTGCATTTAAATGGATCATCTAAATAAACATAATGCTATACATGTTATTTAAAAGGTTTTCCCAGATTATAAATGAATAAAATATCTTTTGAAAAGCTTTCACATTACACATATTGAACTTATAATTAAATTTAATTTTGATAAGGAATATAAATTTCTTTTCTGAACCAACCAACCAACGGATTAAATATTTCAAGAGAAGATAAGGGATTAAATAAATGTTGATCACTGCCAGCGGCTCTGTGATTTAAGCAAGAGAATTCTGAAACAGAGGCTTATGCGCTGATATGATTAAACGCTAACCAGTCACAAGAAAACCAGATAACTATATTCATGTGAATTATTAATTACTTATAATTCCAAGGGAGAAATATGCCCTGTCCTTTGGTGCAGAGGTCTCGCCTCACGTATCAAAGGTCAGTGGTTCGCTTCCTCCGTACTAAGCGATAAAAATTTATTTACATTATTATATCGGCTATCAATTAATATATAAGTAAATAAGAACGGAGTCTAAATGGCCTCAAATGCCGAAAAAGATTTTTAAAAAAGGGAGAAATATCAAAACTGGGAATTATAAGAGTACTACATATTTGTATTTTTTATTGCCTTCACTTAGGAACTCAGAGAATGGCGATCGTGAGTTACCTGAGCTAAGATTGACATTTCTTTTGCTCCCCTGTGCCATTCTTCCCCCTCCCCTCTGGTAAGGTAGGTGGCTCCTGCTCTCATTATCGATGCCACAGAAATAAAGAATATTCTGAATTTTACCGTCATTTAATGGTTTTAAATTTCTTACTAATGGAGGGAGGGTTGAACAAGTAATTGATTGGAAACTCATAAACGTATTTAGAGCTAAATTCACAATTTTTTTTTTTTTTTTTTTGCAAATATATTAATAAACTATGTAAATAAATTTTATTTCTAAATTTTTCTGTTTAAGAAAAGTTATTTAAAATAAAATAAATATAAATTAAAAAAAAAGTTTCAAATAGAGATTCTCTAAGGCCCTTTTGTCTTGACCAAATTAATAATGAATTTCGTTACAGTATAAAAAATTTAACATTTTCTTTTTCCAAGTGTCTCTTGTTCTCTCTCTTGTGCATATAAAATTTTTTGCGAAGGATTGTCAAAAGTGCTTTTTACGGATTAAAGTCAGATATCCTATTCAGGACACTTCCAGTAAACCTTCAAGTTTTTATTGATTTAAGGTAGGTCCAGGACCTTTAAAGGGACGAAGAAACCAGCCAGCCCTTGACGGGCCTGAAAATGGAATCAAAGCAAAGCAAACAATTAAATAAAGGAGTGAGCGCTTTAAACTGCTCTTTTGAATAAACCCCTAACAAAGAAATAGGTAAAAAAAAATGAAATTTTAAACGCTCAAATTATATCAATTTAATTAAACATGTGGGGGATTTGTCAAAAACACAATATATCTCCAGATATAAGGATATTAATTCTCGACGCCCTTTGTGAGTGTCTTGATGAGAAGAAGCAATGTGTCTGACGTTAGTTGGAGAATGTTAATCACTCATAGCCAAAAGACCCTTCATTAGAGAATAAAGGGCGCCCATTAAAGGCTTATGAAATTACATAAATAAAGAAAATTTAACATGATTTTCGAATTAAAAACAAAAAAAAAAGAAGTATAAGTCCCACTATAATTGTTGCCAGTGGATTAATTTTCACTTGGACTAAATTTATATATAACAAGTAAAATAATTAAGTTATTTAAAAAAAAAAAAAAAAAAAACGTTGAAAAAAGTTTTTCCATGAAAAAGTTGTTCTCAGTAAGGGAGAGAATCAATCTCTCATTAAGACTAGGAATTCGAAACCCTTTAATGGCGGAAGCTTAAGACTTGACTTATTTAAGTGTTTTTTACCATCAAGCAGCAGATTCAAATGGTAATCGGCCAGCTGCCTCTCTCAATACACTAAAAAAAATTCCATAAGTTTTTTCTTTTTATATTCCTACTAGTAAGGATTATTTAAAAATGCTTTTCTTGTTTTATCTAGATATTGATTTAAAAGAAGAGAGGTTACGGATGACATGAGAATTTCTCAAATACCCCCAACCACATGTCTTTATAGAACAATAATAAATATTTTTAATTAAAACAAAAAAGGAAAAAAATGCCAAAAAAAATCTTACCAAATTTACCCCACGTGTTCAAATGAATGTGTTTTATTTTAATTCATTTTTATTCATTTTTATTATAGTTCGACTAGTTAAAAAAAGGGCGGAGCTTGAGCCAAAAGAGGAGAGGATCAAAACCCTTCACTTATACTTCTAACAAACTTGAATTAAAAAATCTGATGTGACTAATTGCAAATCACTCTCTTACCTAAGATAGAAAGAATGCTGATACTGTGATCACACCAGATTTTTTGCCTAAGGCCCCTTAGCAAAAGATTTAATGTAAAGCTAACTTGAATTTTTTGATTTAATAAATAGAATTTAATTTGACTCGCACTTTGTTTTCCGAAAGATGACAGTGGCCAACAAGCGCATGCGAGATACGCAGTAGCCAATGTGTAGAGTAGCCTTTAAATTGAGGGCCCCATATTATTTTGAGATGGAAAATGGTTAATACATCTTAAAGATTTTCTAATTTATTAAATATAGAGTCAATTTATTCAAAACCATAATAATGGTTTGAGAAAAATTCACAAAAAACGTACAAAAATAGAAGTGGGCCCCCACAGACACACACACACACTCGCACAGACTATTTTGCGAAAGCCATTTATTTAGATTCAGGGAACATCAAAACCTGTATTTCCGTTGAAATCTCAACATCGATTCTTTATGCGATTACAATATTTTCTCAGTATATATATTGTAAGAGAAAGAAAAGAAAGTAAAGTCTATTTTATAATCATACTCGATTCGATTATTAAATAAATATAAAGTTAATTTATTTTAAATATTTATTAAATTACACTGTTTATGGGGGGAAGATTTCGGCGCGAATATTTCAAGCTGGTTGAGACATTAACAACAAATGTTCTTTTGGGCAGAATTTTTCTAAATGTTTACATTGGTTTTTTAGAAAAACTAACTATTCACTTGTGACTATAGAATCTGTAATTAATTCGTTGGATCCTTTTATATATTTACTTCTTTTAATGCTACTCGACTATTTCTCAATACATTTTTCAATAAATTATATTTTTTATTTTATTTAAGTTTGGTTCATCACTATCATGGCTTATCTCTGATAATTATTTTATCTATATATATGTTATTATCTTCATTTTAGATGAATTCTCTATTTTGTGTACCCAAAAATTAGCACATCTCTCTTTCAAAAGAAGCTGGGAATAAAAAAAAAATCGCCACTTAAGGTAAAGTTAAGAAACTTTGAATATAAATTTTTTGGGCATAAGTAATGGGGTAGGAAAATATTTCCGACATGGCTATCGGCTTTTATTTAAATAGGAAAATAATATATTAATTCTTTTTTATTTTAGAAATTTGGTCTTCTTTTACTGAATTCAATATTTTGGTTTGTCCTTGGTACAGAGGTAGAGGTTTCGTCTCAAGTACCAAAGGTCAATGGTTCGATTCCCGTCCTGCGTGACAAACTTTTACTTATATTATATTGACGACTATTTAATATAAATAAATAAGGACGGAGTCTAAATGACTTCAGAAGCCGAAAATTACTTTAAAAAAATTCAATATTTAGAACTCATTTGGCTATTATTATTCTTTTCACTTTTATTAAATAGCACTGTTACTAATATTATAAAACCGTAAATATAATATTAATATTTTTTATATAATAAATAAATTGGTATATCGAAGATGTCAAATTTAATTTATTTAACTATTAATATTTATTGAAATTTTTGTTTTTTTTTTGAAAGCAATAAAGTATACCATTGGGAAAACATTTGTAATATTCTTCAATGATGTTTCTAAATAGATCTTCTGGGATATAGAGTAATATAAAAAATTTTATTTGTTCAACAAAATATTAATAAAAAAAAGATGCCCCTCTTGAGGGGTGAATAACAATAATACAAAATAAGAGGAAAAATATTTTTCCTATGAAAGAATGGGCCTATGTTTATTGAAATTTTTTTTCTTTGATTATATAAAATATACGAGACTTAAATTTATTTTTTATATTTTCAATAATATTTTTTCTAATATTTTATTGGATAATATTATACAGAGTGCTTATGAAGATATTTAAAGCAGTGTTTATACCTTTGGCCTTTCATTAAGATAGACTTTCAAATATCCCAAGAGAAAGGAACACCTGGCAAGTGAATATCCCAAGGGACACTCGTTAGATTACTTCCCAAAGGGTAGAATAGTCGAGGGAATTTGGTAGGAAATAGGCTGATGTAGAAAAATAAAAGACAAAGTTTAGTGTAAGAAATGAAAGAATAAGAGAGAAAGGAAAATACGTTTTTAGAATAAACATGAATAAAATTAAAGAGATATTCAAAAAATGAATTAAAATTTCTCAAAGGAAATTATATTTTAATCTGACTATAAAAATAAATTAAAGATTTAAAAAAAAAGTAAAAAGAAAAAATTTCGAATATGATATTTAAGTATAGGCAATAAAAAATTAATTTAGTATTTTTTCCTTATCTTAATAAATAGATATATAATATATATGGATGACAAATTTAAAATCAAAATACCTTTGACGATGAATTTTAATATTAATAGTACCGGCAATATTATTAGGAAATTATATGAATGGCTGTATAGGCACATATTCCCTTTAAATTAATTTCTAACTACGTGCCTATTATCTACATTTGTATACATTGATTAACATCATAGAGATAATTTGAGAAAGAGATAGGGATCTCGGAAGGGATAAATCTTAGCGGAAGTTAGCAAACAAAAAACAAAAAAAATGTCTAGAGAGGTAGGTTAAGGGGAAATAATAAAATAAAAATTGGACAATGTGTAAAAAAAGGAAATTTCATTTCGACTTTTATGCGTGACTGGATGGAGAGGGGAGAATAATTTGTTGTTGTTGTTGTTGTTGTTGTTATCTTCCATGTCACAGCTAAACTCCCTGAGGGGAATAAACACGAATATCGGTTTCTATAAAAAAAAAAAAATCAAAATTTCATTAATTTTTAATTAAAATATAACTAATAAATGAAAAGATGGCGTCTCCGTACCACCACAAACACTCTGACCCTTACAAAATATTTTACTCGAAGTTATGAAAATTAAAAGGAATTCATCGATTCTTAACGAAATGAATTTTTTTTTACATTTATTCCATAATTGTGAGGGGAAGGGTGAATAACGTGGCAAAAACATGGAAAATTTTTTTTTATATTTTCTGGTTTACAAATTCTAAAAATAGCCTAAATATTACTAAATGGAATTGGATGTATGTTTTTAATTACACATACAAATAATTTTGTTGCATTTTGTTTGCCTAGACATCAAATTTGCGTTTTAGCCTTTCTAAATAAAAAACACACTCCTATAATGGTAGTATATCTTTTTTTAATATATTATAGCAATTTTATATAATAAATTCATTCATTTATTTTGACACATTTCTTGCATCTTTTTAAAAATTATTAGGTTTACGAATAAAATAAATTTTGTTTTTATTATAATTTTTTTTACTTTTTTTTTTTAAACCATTGTTATAATTATTAATCAAATATTTAATTTCATTTTCAGTTCAACCTCTTTATTATCTATGTAATTTGATAGTTTCCCCATTAATTTACCAATCAAAAAACAAATTATCTCTTGATTTTATTTCTGCTGTTTATTCCATGCAAATATGACAGAAGAAATCTAAATTCAACATCCAAATAAAACCCTTGCCTGACAGGAGAGGCAAATGCAAGAAAAAGAGCGTACAAAAGACAACCAGTAAATGTGTCGGAAAAGATTTTGAAAGGAGAATCAGAGATGTGTAGTGGTAATAGTGGATGGGGTTGGAAAAGTGCAAGTGATCCTCTGTATGGAGGCTGAATGGTGGAAAGATGTCGGTTGCTCTCAGCCCTCTGGGGGATTCTTCAAATCCAGATTTTTTTTTTTTCCTCCTTCCTTCGGAATCCTTCAAGACGAAAAAGGAAACAGTATTCTCTTTTATACAGAAGATCTCAAACAAGAATGTGGCCTCTACAATTTCCAAAAGAAAAAAAAAAAAAAAAAAAAAGATTTTGAATATGAACTCGACGATTTGTTGCTTACCCTCCGGGTTCTTTCTCTTTTTCTCTTCTCATTTTTCCTAAATTTGCGATTTAAATATATATGTTATCTCATAAAAATAATATAAATATTTTTGACATATTTATATTTTTATATTAATAAAAAATTTCTCTTAAAAAAAAAATTCTTTAAAAAATACCGATGTAGCAATAAAATCATAAACCCCCTTTCCTAATTTTGAAAAAATAAGCAAATACTCTAAAAATTAAAATTAAAATTATTAATTTTTATTGTCTTTAGCACTAACTATTATTATTAAATAACAATTTAATTTTTATTTATCAAATTTCTCCTTTATATTACATTTCCTCTGGGATATAATTTCCCATTAGTTGGCTAACTTTAAATGCCAATTCCCAAAAGAATAGAAAATATCATCATCAAAGAATGAAAATCAAAAGTGAATATAATAATAAAGTTATTAATTCTATATTCCAAAAAGGTAGAGGAGTGTAGTGAAGGCGTCAGGTGATTTTGCAAATAAAATTAAAAATAGATATTTAAATAAATGCGAAAAATGGGTAAAATTATTATTTATATTAAAATGAGTTTTCAAATCTATCATTAAATTCCATCTTAAGATAAAAAATAAATAAATAAGTAATAATCATATATTCAATAAACCCTGGTTAATTAATTAGGTAAAACATGTGCTAAGAGAAATCGTCTTATTTGAATACATTCCATATAAAGTGCATTTGCCTCATGGTTTTTAAATTTTCAAATTGTTTGGGCCGTGCAAATTTAACTCGAGGTAAAAAAGAAATTTGCCGTGTAAACTCAAGGTTAGGGTTGAGGTTAGTTAGTTATTTATATAAATAAAAATTGTCATCTCTTCACAATAAATATGTTCTCCAATGTATGTTTAGGACTTATAATAAAATCGATCGCCTCAAAGACTATGTTATATATCACCTGGCGCCTTCACTACACTCCCCTATCCTTCTGGATAATTAATCTATATCATTATTAATTCTAAAAATAAATTTTTATAAAATATTACAGGATAAAATAAGGGGATTTATTAAAAATTTCAAATTCTCATGAGTTATCCGAATTAGGGATGGTGTTTCTTCTGCCCCCCCCCCCCCCCCCAAATGAGCGACAGACCATGTGACCGGCAGGCTTGTTACATCCCTCGGTTACATCTGCTTTGGGTATATCAACCCATAAATAAGGGATTAAAAGCAAAGAAAGAAGAAGAAGTAGATAAGAAATATCAAATAATAAAGATGAAAGAGAATTTGCTATATTACTTAAAATTTTTACAATGGATTTTTTTGAAAAAGAGCCATTCAAGAAGAAATTTTTCTTTACTCGAAAAAATAGGATTTAAAGAGGAAAAAGCTTATTTTAGAATTCCATTTAAAATGAAGATTAAAGAAAGATGTTTGAGTTGAGTAGCAACAAAAAATGTAAATATGAAAATAAATATAATTACAATGCATTTTATTAAGGGCATAAACATATTTGGATTTCTTTTTTCTTTTACTTTCCTGACTTTTTTATATAATGTTAAAAGGAAAGTACTATGGTTATGAAAAATTTAATCCCCCAATTTTTAAAAATATCTCTACGTTTCAAGTCAAAAGAACCCAAAAAATTAAAAAAAAAAAAAAATATTTTTGTGCGTATGTGTATGTGTACGTATGTAGCTTTTATTTTTGCTTTTTGCTTATACCTCTGGAACCACTGGTAAAAGGATGAAATTTTACAACTCTAAATCCTCGGAGTGCCTAAGAAGGAATTAAAATTTGAAGCGAATCATCCCGCGATAAAAACAGCCCCCCCCCCCCCAATATTTAACGTGTACCATAATTTTCTTTTTTTATATGTAGTCAATATAATATATATCCTTCTTTTTTAAAATTCAATTAATGAAAATAACTTAACATAAAAATCAACATGACATGACTTGCATACTCGATATGGTTTTTTAGGCATTTATACTCCTTACTTATTTATTTATATTAAATGGTAGTAAATCTAATATATAAAAGAATTTTTGTCGTTCAGGACGAGAAGCG
>JAAAKE020158302.1:0-12200 GCA_010014785.2 Anisolabis maritima
GTGGCCTTTAAAAAAGTATCTTGTATTTTTATAAATGTTGCATTTATAGGTATATCAACTTATGCGGCCTCCTTTATCACTGCCTAATTTAAATATGGCATCCACTGGTAAAAAAGTTCCCCACCTAGAGTTTGTCTCAATTACAATTTATTATGTTTATTAATTTATTTCAACCACCATTTGATTGGCTTAGAAAGGGCGGCAAATTGGAGACCGCCCCGGGTGGCAAAAGTTCTAACTGCACTTCCACTTCCACTGCATAAATTATACAGAAAAAATGAAAATGATTAGAATTACTTTTATCAAAATAAAAATTAAATTAAATCGTGAAATTAAACATTATTTAATAGTAATTGTGATGTTTGGGTATTGATAGCGCCAAGTCAATCATTACAAACAACAATTATTATCAAAAAGATTTTATTGGTTTATGCATTATTCACTATCTATTTCAAATAAGCACTACATTAGTCAGAATTTTTTAAAACTCTCAAATCAATCAAATTATTAATCATACTATTCATTTATCATATTATTAAATTCAATATTATTGATTATATGATAAATTATATATCTGAAATTAATTATACAGTATAAATTAATATATTCATTTATTTATTGGAATTTTAAAATTATACTCATTTGTAAAATGGATCTAGCCACCGAAGAGTTTAACCAGTTTGTAAACAGATTTATTTATTTTTATCCCTCTGTGAGTGGTGTCAGGTGCGATTCAAGGATCCCATAGATAAATAAATATTGATGAAATTATCTAATCCAAGTTGTCTGAATACAATAAGTAAATGTTAAATATGTTTAAAAAAGTTTCTTGAAATAGGCTAGAAAAGCTTTTGTCTATAATTTCTAGATGTATTTATAAAATATAATACTTTTTAGTATATTATTAATAACAATAAGTATTATGAAGTATCCAAAAAGAAAAAAAATCTTAAAAAATATGTCCAAATGATAACAATAACACCATATTAAGGCAAATTTATAAAGCTGACGCTTTTTATTCAAAATCTACAATTAAATTTCAGCCTTCACATAAATCGATCCTATTTTCCAATTAATCAAAGTTGTTAAAATTCTTTCATATAAAAAATTCTGTGGAATTTATAATTTTAAGTTTAATAAATATTTTTGTTTTGATGGTGATTTATTAAGTTGATTATAAAAAAAAGAGGCTTAATTTTATTTTAAAAGTTCATAAATTACGTGAATTTATTAATGTTGTGCATGTCAGAGCTCCATCTTCATTTTTTATTTTAATTTATGGATCCAAAAAATTATTTTAATTTATTTACTTTCATAGCCTCGTATAATAAAAATATAAATTTTGAAAAAATTTACTCTTAATTCCCAAGACAAAAATATATAATTAAATTCCTATTTCAATATAACAATTTAATATATATACATATACATATAAAGTTAAAAATAAGTGACGTCAAAATTTTGAATAAACAAAAAGAGGTCCTGAAAACCAAAGATTAAGACGTTTACTCTCCAATTTTTTTATCAGAAAGCTTGATTATATCAAGATAAATAACTTCGCACATTTAAAAGAGTAAGGATTGAGATTAATTAAAATTATAGGAGGTTGCTAATTAGACAGATATTGGGGGTGATCTGAAAAGTTTCCGTCCCCAACATGAAGGTGTTGATTATTTTGCAGAGAAAGACGCCGAGTACTATCTGAACAAGTTAAAGAGATGGGAGCATCGCTGGGAGAGTTACAAGGAGACTATGTAGAAAAATAAAAATAAATTGGTCTTGTATCTTTGTTAGGTCTGAAACTTTTCAGTTCATCTATGTACTATACATTATACAATATATTACAATATATTATTCATGTCTAGTATGTGAAATCGGTACTTGGATAATTCGAGGATAAGCAAAACCTAAGTTACGCAAGTTGTTTTAATATTTTTTTTTTTTTATCTAAGAGACCAATTTATACTTTACCGGAAATGTGTGGCCATACTAATTAGGGAAGTAGCTATTTCTCAGGTACATAGAATTGCTTATTTCATGATTTTAGCAACAAATTGCCTAATTCATGAAATAGGCAATTACACAATTTAGGGGTTTCATATATTGTTGGAAATGGCAAACCCTTTGAGAGGTAAGTTTATATTATATTATTGCAAAGGTAGTTCTGGATACACTTACTAAGCTATAGTACCAGTAGTTTCATATTTATCTAAAGAGAGGATTCTGAATTATTCATGATTTGATAGGGACTTAGGTTTTAGAAGTTTTTAAGATAATTAAATAAAATTGATTAGTTTTTCCCAAGAATCAAACTTATCAAACTTTAAATTAATCTATTGGGTTTAGGAATTTTTCATTAAAAAAATTTAATGTGATAATATATCCTCATCTCTAGTTAGTTATTTTGTCTTCTCCTCTCATAGAGGAATAAAGTTTCTACGGTTACTCCATCTCCCATCCTTGAACCTAATACTAATTAGATTACTCGGCTATAAAGCTGGTTTATATGATTGAACATTTACCAAATTATTAGAAGTTTCAAATTTAATTCTCTTCAATGCGTTAGAATATCTAAATCACAATTTTGGCTTTAAGATAAGACTGAGGGCTTGAGAGCTCCGTGGAGGAGTCGGTAGGGTGCACACAGGAGGGATTTTTTCATTAAATAAAAATATTTTATGTAAACAAATCCTCAAGTATGCCTTCGATTGGAACATTGGATCCCACCACAATAGAGCCCTCAGGCAACTCTACAAGAAGAGGGAGTTGCTTTGTGACACCCCGTCCTATTGAAAAGGACGTAAAGAAGGATTGCCTCCCAATGATGCACTCTTCACAAGGAGTAGGCCCCGCCAGAATTGAGTCCCTCCTCAAAATAGGACATCTTCCCTAGCATAGAATACAGGAGAGAGTTAGAGATAGGAAATTAAGTAAATTCACGGTATGCCAATAGATGGCTTGAGCCAGAGGTTGGCTGGGTTTGAGGTCTGTGTCTCCGTGCACGAAAGCACCTTGGGTAAATAAACGGAATCCCGGTAAGTGGATCTAAACGGTCCAAATCAAATGAAGTTGGTTAAGATAAGACTTCACTTTAATAGTTAAAAGTTTTAGATATAGGGGAAATTCGATTATAGGAAGGAAGATTTTCGAAAATCTCCCTTAGAAAAAATCCGAAGAGAAAAAGCAGTTTTTTAAATTTTATTAAAAGTATAATATAAATGAGAAAGAAATAAAAGTCCACGTACCAAGAGCATGGGAGCGTTGCGAAAAATGAAAACAATCTGGTGCAAACATAGAAAAATCAGGTGTGTCATCTCCAAATATTGTCCTGGCTGGAGCTGGTAATCCGAAACCCGCAAAAAAAGGTTGTAATACAACTGCAAATGAGTCCGTTTCAAAAGTCGGGTCGGCCGCCTGCAAAAGTCAGTGAGTTAATGAATTTGAGCTCATAAAAAAAAGATCTCCAAAATTACTATAGAGACAGACATAGAACAGCAACCATCAAATGATCCATGGATAATTGGGGATTCATGAGAAAATTTTGATGATCCGTAGGAACCTACTTTCAAATAAATGTATGCTTGTAAATGTAAAATTTTAATGGATATATGTAGGAATAAAGGAATAATAAATGTATATGTATATAAATCATTTCTAATTAATAAATGAAAGTATAATGATCATTATTATAAAACTTTTTATATCCTATCCTATTTAATATATGTGTGGGTTGTGTTTAATGATCCGCAAAATTCCAATTACTGGTCCGTGAATTCCAACAGGTTGGCAACAGCTGCTTTAGACAGAACCTTCCCTCTTTTAGAAAAGCCAGAGAAGGCAACCTTGTGATTAGTTGTAGAGGTATTGATGGTCATTGAAGTAATTTCAAAATTTCGAAGTGGGAAGGGGCAAAGGGTTCTTTAAAAAAACCCTTTCTAGATCTCCCTGTAGAATGGAGAATTTTTAACTATTTTGATGGCATTTCCCAGTGAAATCCAAAAAACAAATTTTTGAATGATAACACTATATTACATTTATAAATTTATAATTCCCGGATATTAATAAATATTATAATCAAAATAAAACGAATAAATTAACAGATAAGTAACATCCACTGATAGTAGACTAATATAACATTTAATATACCAAATATTTAATATCAACACTGCCCCTGTTCCTTAGCTCAGAGGTAAAGCTCTTGCTGCTAATCTAGGGGTCAGTGGTTCGCTTCTCGTCCTGAGCGAAAAAATATTTCTGAAAAGCTTAATCTTTTTAGTTATTTAAAAAATATTTTCAATCTTTCGTTAGAAAACAACTTATTATTTTATATTTTTAAAATATCCTCAAGAATTGAACGATGAATTAACATTTAGATAATCTATTTTCTTTCCTGAGGGAACCCAATTAAAAACTTGTTTAATTATACTGAATGAAAAAACACATTTTAGTTTTAAATAACTTTTATTTTTAAATAATTTAGAAATGGAAAAATTATTTTGAAAAAAAAATGTAAACAGGTCGAGAAGAAAAACCTAATTTTTTGGCATAAATACTCCGCCCACATTTGGATTGTAATGAATGAATGAAGAGGATAGTAATTACTCACCACTCCCTTATCTACGGTTCGATACTCCGAAGAAGGATCTTCTTGCCTTAGGGAGCATATATCGTTGTTGTGTCTACAAATTCTTTTAGGGAGTCAAAAAACAATGCGATTTTTTTTTGGATATGAAGGCATAAGCTCCAATGGGCCTATAATGACCAGTGGTCACATGTTCCGAGGAAGAACAGGAGTAGGAGAAAGTAGGTAAAAGAACTGTAAATAAGAAGCGAAAGAAAAGAATATAAATAACCCGATATGATACATAAGTGAATGTGATGAATCAGTGGTATGTGAAATTTGCGACAATTCCCATCGTGTGTCAGTATGATCTCACAGTTTTAAGAAACTTTGGGGAAAAAATGTAATTTGCTTCCAAAAGCAACACTGTTTAGTTTACTCCACTATTTGTCAAATTATAATGAAAAAATATAAAAATGTCCATTTAGCGAGTTTGTAAGGGATCGAAAATATATAATAAAAAACAAAAGGATTTGATAAAATAAGGAGTTCATTAAAAAAAAAACCCAGGAATACAAAACGCCTTACATTAAATAAATACCAATAGCTAATTAAAAAAACAAAGAATAAAAAAAGAAAATGTTCATTATCGATTACCACTCTTTGTTCCGCCTTCCAGTATTCATGTATCCGGTTCTTGACGTTTTCAGCCTTGGTTTTCTCGTCGCCCCCGAAAAGACATGAGCAGAGCACTAGCTGCTTTGCGTAGCAGATGAGCGGCACGTTCTTCATGTCTTTGAGCACGGTTATATCTGGACAGAGAAACATGGACGGACTCAGACAACACCGCATTAATATCAATTTCTAATGTCTTATTAAAGACATTCATTTAATATTCATTTGTGGTCTCAGATTCTAATAAAATGAGTAATGTACTGTTGGGAGGGATGCCCTAGCTTAACATTAATAAATTTATTCTTTGAAAGTTAGACCCTCTATATTTGTGCCAGAGGAAGTGTCTAACCTTATAAATAACCAAAAAATTATTTTTATTATTTTTTCCTTATCACTTTATTTGTTTTAGGCCAAAAATCCAAATCTAGGGCCAAAAACGTCAATAAAAAAAAGGTAGATAAGTATTGATATTAAAAAAAAATCATAGGCCATTCTTTAACACATTTTTAATAAAGTTTAAAAGTTTAAGAAAATTTTGATAAAATATTATTATTCTAATTGTTAAAAAATTATATTCTTTGGAATGGTGGGGAAGAGGGCTTTAATTAGGGTAGTAGTTGTGATCGCATTGTATGCTTCGCTAGGGGCAGAATCCAGATTCTCCGTCCTACAAAGCGGATTTTTGTTGCCACTTGTATGTATTATCTTTTTAACTTGGATTATATATTATATGCATTATTGAAAAAATGAATTAAAAAGTGTGGAAATCTTTTAAATTAAAAGTTTGAACCAGTAACTGTTATTTTGTGAATCATTTTAAAGTATTGATAAAACTTTTTTAAATGATTCAATATGAATTATGAATTCAGATTTTATCTTTTCATTCATTCAAATTAAATTAACTCTAATTGATAAAAAAATTTTTTAATTTATTTCATATGAGATATATTAATATATATAATAGTCAGCCCGCCGAAGGCAACAGGACAAGTCATGCTCCTGCGCCCCGTTTTTCTCTGTTAAATTTTCGTTCATATTTAATCAATTTATTTTGTAGCTAATATATAATTTAAGAAATAAACTATATAAAATTATAAAAAAACATTGGTCCGTAATATAAATCAAAGTAGAGGCAGGTGAAACTTTTCAAACAAAATTTGTTCCAAATGAAATATTTATAAAATTCGAAAATATATATTATAGGCTAAAGTTTATATTGGCTACCAATTAATATAAATAAATAAGGACGGAGGTCTAAATGGCCTCTCATGCTAAAAAAGACTTAAAAAAAAAAAGATTAAAGTTAATATTTATTGAAAAAAGCAGAAAATTCCACGTGAAATACACTTTAAAATTGGAATATCGAAAAGAATAGCTTTATTCCGCGTCTAGATAATGAAAGAAATATAAATTCAAAAATACATTTGTGTACGTTATGTTGTGTGTGGGTTCATATTCTCTTATTAGTTACAATATATATATATATATAAAGATTGTAGATAGTATTGACAAGATTGTAAAGAGCAACTTGACAAATCTAGCCCAAATTTGAAATGTAATAGTTTTAATTTTTTCTTTCACTCACCTAATTAAGAATTTGGTTTAAATAGTAAAGAAATATCAACTTGAGACAAAAATCTATGATTTGGCACCCTATTTAAACAGAAAATATCAAATATTTCCTAAACTATTATTGAGTATATAAATAAAAACTAAAAATTCTTTATAAATAAGCTTCAAAACTTAATTTTTCTAGTTTTTTAATCTCTCATAAATATGTAAAATTCAATTATAATATGTTACTAAAGCTATTTCATCTCAAAGCTTAATTAATTTCATTCAACAAGTAGCTACAGTCATAAATCTAATTATTCACTTGTACTTTTTAAATTATATCTTATAAATTATTCACAACCAAGCTTCACACATAAACAAATAAAGGTTTACAAAGAGGTAGAGAGACATATTTTTTCTAGATAATTTTTTTGAAGTAGGGACCCAGTGAAATCCAACAAACGAATTTTTGAATGATGACACTATATTTCATTTATAAATATGATACTTCCCGGATTTTATTAACTATCCTAATTAAAATAAAATGAATGAATTAACTGATAATTATTCTGATAGGAACCTAATATAAAATTTAATATACCTAATACTTAATATCAACATTGCCCCTGTTCCTTAGCTCAGAGGTAAAGTTCTTTCTACTGTTCTAGGGACCAATGGTTCGCTTCCCACCCTGAGCAATATAATTTATCTAAATTAATTGGCTAGCAATTAATTTAAATAAATATGGACAGAATCCAGAGAAAGCACTCAAGGATTACCTCTATGCTTCTCAGATGCGCAAAATTTCATCATGTACAATCTTAATAAGCAATTTGTTTATATCAACTACCAATGAAGTTTAGATGTAGATTTGAAAAATTTTTTAACTTTTGCACCTGACCTGAATGTAAGTTAATGACATGATAGCTTTTGAGTGCTCTCTCTGCAGGTGGATAACGTTTAATTAACATTTTTATTCCGAAACTAAAAGCGAACTCAAAACTAAAGAAAAAATCATGTAAATGTTTCGCACCATATTTTTATATAAATAAGAACTAAGACAATGTGAAGAAAATGAATACATTTTACCGAAAATGTCTAGATCTTTAAGAGCCCATTACTAAATAATAAAGAGGATTTTTATTAATGTTATTGAATGCTTCAGACTAACAGTCTTTAAATAGAAGTCTTTAAATAAAAGTGAAATATATAAAAGGGCGGTGTTTAATAAATCTTAGAGAGGCTAATAAATGTCTTATTATATCGACAATGAAAAAGAGCAAATTCAGTGCCGAGACGACCTAAGTTAAATAAAATTACTAGAATTTCTCTTCCACATATTTACAATGTATTATAATAATTCTAATTTCTATTATTGTAATTATTCTAGTGTTATTTTACTAAGGCTATGGTTTTAACCAATCACAAGGATGCTTCCTAGCTATCAAGAATTTCTGACCTTCTAAAGTGAGGTACACCTCAGGAATTTAACAATCTGAATACAAATATAATAATAAAAGGCAAAAGAATAAGACCCGAATAAACAATTTTCAAAGAATTAAATAATTTTGAATCGATATGATGGTCTCAGATAAGCAAATAGTTTGGTTGAAACTGATTAGGGGCAAATAATTTGCAAACTCTCTTCCACTCTAGTGACTCCTGATACAATCTCTCCATTTTATATTTCAAAAGTATTCAAAAATTTAATCCATTTCACTTTAGAAGTTACAGAGAATCTTTGTCTAAATTCTAAGAGCAAAGTGTCCGTCACGAAAATTCCGTTAGTAATTTCCGTTGAGATGATGCTTTAAATATTGAAGATGCTATGAAAAATATGAAATCACAAAAAAGTTTTTAGAATTATTATACAAAAACTATTTTAAAAAATACATAACTAGGCTGTTTTGCTGTTACTATCACAACGCTCTCAAGCGGACAATTTTAGAATCTATAAGCTTCAAGAGTTATTTTCAAATTTACAACATGCCACTATTGATATTTGATATCTAGGAGTCGTTTTAATTTTTTCAAGTTTTTTGAAAATTATTTTACAATTATCTTCCCCCCCCCCTCTTATCTCTCTAAAGAAATGTTAGAATGTGTTTGTTTATACTCAAAGAGTTTTTTTGTCTTTTTCGGTATCTGCGGCTATTTAGACTCTTTTGGACTCTGTGTTTATTTTTTATAACTAAATGATAGCTAATATAAAATAAATAAATTTTTGTCGCTCAGGAAAGGAAAGCGAACCTCTGACCTTTGGTAGATGAAGCACCAACGAACAGGGCCACACAAAGAGTTTATTATTATAGTGGTATTCATTGATTGATTACAATGCTATATTGTTCATCGTTTTTTTTTTTTATATTTCTTATATACAAAGATTAGTTTTCACTTAATTCTGGTTCACGTTATTTAACAAATATAGATATACTAAAAGTTTACTAAAAGGAAGTTGCTACAAATTAGGGCGTTTACTATAAGTAGTTAAAATGGTCTAAGATTTAAATTTTTTTGGGGAAAAACGATTAATGAAGACGCAAGCGGGTAATTTTATTGGAAACTTCAACTTTTGTTTGATATGAAAAATAATTTTCTGTTGCTTTGAAATTTTTTATACATATTACAAATTTTTAGGAAACTAACATACTATCGTCTGAGATTCAAACTATAACTCATAGAAAGAAAAAAGATCGAGTAGAGAACTCCAAGGAAAACATAAGTGGAGTGTCTTAGTGGGAAGTGTTAGAATGTGTTTGTATACACTCAAAGGGTTTTTTTTTTTAGTCTTTTTCGGTTTCTGCGGTTATTTAGACTCTGTCCTTATTTATTTATAACTAAATGATAGTTAATATAATATAAATCAATTTTTCGATTCGATATTCCATAGGAATTTTTAGTAGACCACCGATGGTACAGCTATTTCGAAATATGTATATGTAGAAGATATTAGTCTTTGGATTTTCTCTAGGAAGCGGAAATCTGATACATGATGATGTTAATGTTTAAAATGGTGATCAAACTTTTGACGATCATAATACTTTACTTATTATAGATATTTTATAATAGGATGTAATAAGGCAAAAAAAAAACCCTGATAAGTAAGAGAACAGCTGTTGTTTGAATCTAACAAGCTGATATATATTTGATTAAGTGTTAAATAACAGCAAAGTAATTATTTAATCTCAGTGAGAGCATTTCGTATTTGACAATGCTCACCTGGGATTTGGATTAGGTTAACAAGCGTTCTGGGTAAATGTCGTTGTAGGTATGTAATGGCTCTCCGTAGGGCTGCTTCGTGACCTGCACCCGAATCCTTGCTGCTTCTATCCCAACAGTATTCATTGCAGATATCGTTGTTTCCAGTCAAAATGGTGACCAACTGCAATATTAAACAATCAATAAACTATTAAAATAAATTAATATAAATAATCAACAAAACTTATGAAATACTTTTTTGCAAAAAACTATAATTAAATCCAAAAATATTGTAGAATAAATAAATGTTAAAATGTATTGATTATTATTAATATCCACTTAATTTTATAGTATTTTCAAGTAGAAATATTTGACAAATCTTAATTTTTATTTAATAAGCAAATATTTATTTTTAAATAGAAATTAACTTTTTGTTAATGGGATTTTAAAAAAATATAAAAATAATGGCGACAAAACTATATTCTTTTAACTTTGTTTTTGTTACATGATAAGTTTTAAACATAGGTATGTTTAGAAGGTGCAACAAAGTGAATTTTAAAGGAAGATTCTAACTGGAAATTTGAAAGGCTATAAAAAGTCATAGAATAAAAATGTCATTAAATAGAAATAATTATTAATTTATTTATTTTCTATTAATTTTGATCAACTTTTAGTATATTTCCTAGGGTTGATTAATATCATCAGTGATAGAGAGAGATATTCACAGCTAAAACTTAATTTGCTTATTCTTTGAGGAGATGGTTTGGTTTATTTTTTATTATAAAACAAAAATTGTTGCCCATTCAGGAGGTTCTAGATCATTGTTTTTTCTGTGGAGCGATCGATCTAGGATTAAGAAACATAAGGCTTTTCCCGGATACACTCTATATAGAAATGATATACATTAATATTTATCTAAACTATTATAAAGTTTAGATAAATATTGATGCCTAGGTATTGACTAATTGAATTTCGGGACAAGAGAAAGGAGGCAGAAAATTACAAAAAAAAAAAAAAAAAAAAAAGGAAAATGGAAATAAAATTTTTTGTGTTTCACAATCTCTTTTAAAAAAAGTCATAAATTTAATTTTAGAAAAATCTGGGGTAGGTAGAAATTGGTAAAGAAAATACTGGCCATGAAAAAAAAAAAAAAGAAAACAAAATTTGATAAAAAGAATAAGATAGATTTTAAAACTTTTCAAAATATTTTTCAAGTATGTTCTCCCTTTCTTTTTGATTTCCCTGGGTCGATTTCTTTGGATCTATAAAAGCTGCCAAAACTTGTAGGGCTTTTAAGTTTTTGTTCATTGTGGCAATTGTCAAAGCGCCAACCATGTGAAAAACCCTAATTTATAAGGGAAAAAAAGCATTTATATATTCAAACATTAAAGTTCTATAAAAATAAACCAGTATTAAATTAATTAAAGCTCCTTAAAGAATAGTGAAAATTCACTTGAAAATTTATATATAGAAATGAAAAGTTCTATAAACACGTTTATATTTATATTTTATATAAAGAGAACGAACATGCAAAATAGACTAGAATAGTTATTTTCAATTTGTTTAAAATGAGAACTTATAAGTTCATATTAAATCTTTTAGAGAAGAGTAATTTAAAAAATTAAAAAAATGTACTAGCTTAAGGAATATAAGCTCCACATAGAAATAAATGAGTGATTGAACAGCACATATCTGGCCAATATAAATGAATAATAGAGATATGTGAAAAGGGAGGAAGTCAGCCAGTAGATTAGCCTCCCAAAATAATGAAACGTTTCGGCTTTAATTATATAAGACATTAGGGCTGAAATGAGCAGAATTACAATATAAAATTATATATAACATATATAAAGTGAATATAGATAAATTAATGCTCCTCAACACTGATATGGCGATGTCTTCAGAATGAATAAAAATTATTTATCTATTACAAGCAAATAAAATAATTAAATATTGTGAATCAACGATCCCGATGAGATCTCTGACCCAAAATACAAATATAAATATAAAAACCCTAAATCTTATTAAGAAAATCTTTTCTTTGACCCCAAGAAAATTATATTTAAATAAACATGTTAATATTTAGAATTATTATTATTATTTTTTTTTTTCTGGGCTCTGTGGAGTAATCGGTGGGGTGTCGCCGTTCTGCACAGGAGATCGGTGTTCGCATCCCGGGCAGGAGGGATTTTTTCATTAAATAAAAATATTT
>JAAAKE020158324.1:0-12200 GCA_010014785.2 Anisolabis maritima
TTATTTTATAAATAATAAAAAAAAAGGTAAGAGAGTATTAAAAAAAAAAAAAAAAAAAAAAAAAAAAAAAAAACTAAAAAAGTATGTCAGTAAAATACTTGTACTCATTAGCCGATTTTATTCAAAAAAGGTGCAAGCGAAGTGAGTACCTAAAATAAAAATAAAATTTCAGTCTCGAACAGCCTTTCGTTTTTGAGAAATCTTTTTCACACACACAGAGAGAGAATAAATTATAACTTAATAGAAAAAATTAACCACCAGGACATATCTTTGAAGTTTCATATGCAGAAATAAATTTATTCCGAAAAAAGAATCTCCTCTTATTTTTTCCTATATCTCTTCATTTTAAATTGATTAAGTGGACAGTTGGGAATTTATTCTGATTTTATTCTCCTCTTTGTAAAGATTAGGAAGGATGAGCCTTGATCCTTTTTCACACTCCAAGATCAATGATAAATATTAACATTTTAACTTAGATAAAACGAAAAAATAAAAGGATTTTTGTGAAATATTTTAAGATTAACCACCAACATGGCCAAATTTTATATCATTATTTTTATTATAATAAATTTTTCCTAAAATTACTTTTTTTTCTCTTAATTTCCTAATATTTACTATTTTTAATATAAGTCACCCATTTTATTGGAATTAATTTTATGATAATAATTTTGTCCAGTATTTATATTTATATTATTTTACTCCAGAAAATATTAACTTAGGCGATATCATAAATTCACCTTTATATTGATTTAGATTTATTATTGACCTTTGACTCAAATATTTTTTTTTTTTTAAATAATATATCTCTGATTAAGGGGCCCATTCAACCTGAATTAAAAATAAACTAAAGGGTTTATTATTTATTTCCAAGAAAATTCGAGAATTGAGGATCAAGATTTGAAAAGATCAAATCCAAAAATGATCACGGAAAAATAAATATTTATATAAATGCTTTTATTTAAATTAAACAAGAGATATGAGATTGGATGGTTAAATGGAATTTTATTCTATTTGAATGTATAACTGTAATGAAAAATAAAACTTTATGACGTGAAAATGAATAAGGTTGATATTTAAAAAAAAAAAGTCCAAGAGATTTTACGAGTAGAACTACTTTAAATAATTAACTTATTTAAAAAATGCCGATTTCCATAATTCAAACTTTTATTACACCTATTCAGGTATTTCAGTAAAGGCATATGGGATTTTTTTGGTTTTAAAAAACAAATAAAATTACTTTTATTATATTAATTATATTATTTATTATTAAATTAATCGGGAAAGTGTTGCAATTTCGTTACCTATTTTTTAAATCATTTTATCAATTTAATTTTTTAATGTAAATTATGTATGTGGATTCAAATATATCATGATTTGAAAATGTCAATATTGACATGATTATATGATTATAAATAAGCAATGGGATAAATATCGTTATTCTTGTCACTAACATATGACGTCAAAAAATCTTTATTAATATATAAATACATTAAAAAAATCAGGAATGGCCAATCAATGTTAATGAATTTCAAACCGCCCTTGACCGAATCATCTAAAACAGAGGTCCCCAAACTATCGATGCTGAAAATATTGGGGATGGGGGACTTTTTTACCCTCCCACCTGCAGACCGATTGGATTCAAATTTAATAGCTTCTTGGGCACTATCAGGGCTATAAACTTCTTAAGTTTCATCCTTTACAGATGAGTATTTCCAAAGATATAAGACACACACTAAGATTTTTTTTTTTACATTTTGGAATCCTTTTGCCCTGAAACGTAAAGATATTTTTAAAAATTGGGGGCGATCATAATACTTTCATCTTACTATTATATATAATAATAGTGAGGGAAAGTAAAAATTCTAAATCTTAAAATAAAAAAATTAAAAAAAAATAAAAAAATCTTTAAGAAAAGAAATAAAATCGTTTGAATACTCTTCTTTCCTAATAAGACGGGAATAAAATTTGTTTTATTAAATAAAGTTATTTTCTGAATGTTTAATAAAATTTTATCTGGTGTGAGGTTTTTTAATTAAATTTTAAACTATTTCTTAATTTCACTTCTTTAAAATAATAACACTTTTCAATTTAAGAAAATATTTAAATGATCATTTTAATATAAAAAAAAATATTTTTCTTTTAATTTTTTTTTTTTAAAGAATGCTCTCAATTAATTTTTCCTTTCTTTATTCTTATTTGACTTTCATTATCTTTCTTAATGTAAATTATCTCAGAAGTCGTCGCCTTCTTCAAAGGTTCTCCTTAATTAAGAACTCCATTGTAATTTTAAGGTCCTTAAATTTTCTACAAGAGTTGCCGAATATAGTTCTATTTCCTTCGATCGTTTATAATAGAAGCGAATGCATTCAAATCTATATATATACAGTGCGGGCGGCAGTCATTTGTTGCTTTCGGCATTCAATGCCTCTATTATCAACGAATTAATTATGTTGCCAAAGTGTAGATTTGAAATTCCGTCCGATGCATCACAAATTTCTCTTCTCTCTTTCCCGCCCACCCAACAATTCCATCCACTCCTAAATTTAACCAAGTGCAAATTAAATTATCTTTAATACCCGACATGTAAATAAAACAACCACTTAATAGGCGCGTTTCCGCTCGGTGGAGTTGAATATTCAGAAATTATTTATTATTCTAATCACTACTATGGAGAATTGATAGAAATTTGAATAGAATTTACCAACAGTAATGTTGGAATTATTTAAATCTTATAAATTTTCATTTTTTTTCTATTGAAATACAAAATATTTGTTAAGTAAATGAGCCAAAAATTTAATTTTATTAACCCAACTTCTTTATATAATAAGAAGAATGATATGTTAATTAAAAATAAATTTCCAGAGTTTAAGTGAATTGGACCAATTTATTACCGCTACAAAAATTAAGATATAAAAAAAAAAAAAAATATGGATATAACAATTTTATATGCGATTGGTCTAATAGGTTTATATCAATATATATGTATTAAAAAAAAAATTTTATAGAATAAAATTTGGATTATTTCATATATATATTTTTTTATATTTTACTATATTTATATGTATTTACATCATATTTAAAGTTTTAATATAATATCATTGTAAAAAAAAGGCCTTTGGCCTAGAGGTACTAATAAAGAAAAAAAAATTACAAATAAAGTTAATGTATGGATGGATTCAATTTTAGGGACGTTTTCCCATCCCATGAGCCCATGGGGCATGTTAGAGGTGACAACTTTCCTACCCCAGTAGACTTTTTCTGCAGCAAGCGAGATCCGAAATCCGCAGTTTATTCCCCCATCTACTCTAAGTTAATGTATAAATGAGGTCTCGATGTGAAATGTATCCAATTAAGAAAAGCCAAGCACAAAGTATTCAAATATTTTGGCTGATAATTAATATTTAATAAGATTTTATAATAACAAAGTTTAAAAAAGAGCTCTTACTCTTGAAGAGATTCTAATTGAATTAGTGAAAATTAATGAGGAGAATTCGATGAAAATTTTCCGAAGGATTGATAAAAGTGAGGATAATCAAGATGATTTATTATTCAAGAAAAAAGTTCCCTTCCATTTCCAAAAATTTAGAAAATTCAAAAAAGTCATCTCATGAAAGAAAGAAGACATGCATAAAATCCGAAAATTATAAATTTAATAATAGGGAAAACATAAAACTTGATTTTGAATTTACTGAAGGTCTCCTAATTATCAATTAAAACGAAAGAAAGGATTTTGGTTGTCTAATTACTTTTGTGGGGGTTAGAGAATGTGCTCATGTCATCGTCAGGTTTATAAACTGAAAATGAATCATTTTATTTATTATTATTATTATTTTTTTTTTATTTAGCCATTGGCCTTTGCTTTGGCCATAGGTGTATAAAAATAAATATATAAACAAAATTGTGTAAAACATACAAAATATTCATATAAAAATAAATTACACTACAAGTCTCCTTTTTCTATATATGCTTACAATATAAATATAAGTATTAAATTCATAAATGTGTAAATTGCTAGAAAATGTAAAGTACATGTATAATACAAAAGACAAAACAATAGGGCTGGAGAGGGGGAGAGCGCAAAAAAAAAGAATGGCAGTTTAATATTAAAACAAAAATATTTAAAAAAAACTTGCTTATATATCAATGATTAAATGTGAATTTTTGATTTATTAATGAAATATTATTATTATTATAAATTTAAATAAAATATAAATAAAAAAATAGAGTTTTGAATTTGAAGTTTTTTTTTGCCTATTATTACGATTTTAGTATATATTAAGATGTAAACCGTTAAAACAAAATTTTGAAAATAAAAATAAAGACGGTCCGGGTTTGATGTTTATTAATACATAAATATAATGCGAGTTTCTTTAAGAAGAGTTGGTAGTACAGAGAATATACAATATTAATCCATCATAGGCATATATATACTCTTTTATAACATTATTGAGATAATATTTTTCCATAAATATCTCTCTCTCTTTTGTTCAAACGTATTTATATACTTAAAAAAAAAAAAAAAAAAAACATTTATGAACTGTTCGTATAACAAATAAACAAATGTTGCAACATCTGACTTTCAAAAATATCTTTTGTTGTCAGGAATTGCGTTGGGCACACAAGGTAGGAGAAGAGCATTTTATTAGAAAATTTGATTTGTCTTCTGTTTTGTACGTTATTGATATGTTGCTTGATACGATGTAAGAGGGCGGGAGGTAAAAAAAAAGAATGAAAACGAAAGAGGATGAGGTATTCTTATGCTTGAGATGTTGCAGGTGCTCTCAAGGGAGACAGAAAAAAAAAAAATAAAATTGACGCCTTTTAATCAAACGAACAAATAGAAAAGAGTGTGGGCTGGAGAGGGGGAGAGCGCAAAAAAAAGAATGGCAGTTTAATAAATCCCCTTTGTCAAAGATATTCTCCGGGGTGTATATATATACATATATATTAATATAATTAATAATTTTTTTTTAATAAAATAAGGTTTTAGTATGATTATTAGAGTTTTTTGAAATGTTTGCTGGTGGAAATTAGATGAAGTGAATTAAAGAAAAAAAAAAGCGAAACGAATTTATTATTTATTTAATATCAATATATTTTTTTTTTCCATTCAAATTTATTAATAAACCTTTAAAAGATTTATTTGTTAAATTTTGATACAAGATAAATTTATTATTTTTGACAGGAACAATAACTCCCTTTTTAGCGTTTCAAAACTCGACCGTTTACTTCATAAGATGCTGCGTAGCTTAACTCAATTTTAAGATAATTTTTCAGGTTAATTCATTGGTTTAATATTCATATTTGACCGATTAGGAATCAGTTACCGTTGGAGGCTGATTAAGGAATAAGAAAGGAAAAAAAGAGAAGTCCTTGGATGCCAAAAGTCGAGATCCATTCTCAGTCACTTATTGGCTTCTTGTGGAAAAAGTTGTCATGATGTAACAATGTATGTATACATATATTTTATTTCTTTTATAGTGTGGTGACATGCGAGTTATATTATTAATATAATAATGATTTCATATTTGATTATTCTATAGAGCCTAAAGACAGGTCCCGAAGAGTTCAAATTGGATTTTGAGGAAATTGTGTTTCTTAATAAATTTCCTTTTCTACAATCCACACTTGACCGATTCGCCGCAAAATTTAATAACGTCTTTAGCTTGCATTGGGCAATAAATTTGTTAAGTTTCATCCCTTTCCGATGAGTCGTTCCAGAGATATGTTAATAAAAAAAGTTACACGTACATTCGTATTTCATGGAGTTATTTTTTTCTATTTGAAATGTTAAGATATTTTTAAAAAGTAGCAGTGTCCTCCCATTTTTAGAAACACGTTTCAGGTAAAGGACCAATTGCAGGAAATAGCCCAAAAGTTGAGAGAAATCTACGCTTTTGCTATAATGCACGTATATAAAATTTGGCTGTTCTTTTTTTTGTTTTTTCGGACTCTGGAAGATCCAAAAAGTCAAGAACAATGAAAATTGACATACGAGAAAGTAAAGGGTGGAGGGTCAAGTTTTTCATGATAGTATTATATATAATAATACGAAAAATAAGAAATTATTGTTCATTTTTATTGAATTAATCAATGAATATTCTTATTCGAATTTGATGATATTCAAATTCATCCAATTACTCTCTCCATATCACTTTTGAACGAAAAATTTCATCTTCATAAAAAAAAAATTATTTATTTTTTTGACAAAAGACAAACAAGAGGAGATGAAATGGACCATAATGGTTTTTTGTCATTCTACAACAATTATATTTATTATTATGTAAGGATAAGTGTTATCCATATTTTTCAGGCCGAGAGAAAAAGATGGTAATCAATACTCGAAGGAGAGATGGTCCTTAAAGAATGAAAAAGTAAACCTCAATTCAGGATCGTTTAGATGAATGCACCTGTTAAGAACAGCGAATTCTTTTACACATATTTAAAAAAAAATGATTGATAATTAATTCGTCAAAAAAAAGAACCTTTAAATGAAAATATTTTATAATTACATTTTTTTCATCAACAAAAAATAAAAAAATTTAATAAAAGTTGAATGAATATTAAAAAAAAAAAACATGAATTTCAGGAATTTTTTTCAACAGGATCCTCAATTACGCATCCAATATGTGAAAAAATTAAATGACATCATCATCAATAGGACAGATACTCAGCACAATGTAATAGAATCTCAGAGAAATTATAGCGGGAGGAATTATTATGAGATTATAATTTAATGATTTTTTTGTAAATTATTCTATGGCCACTGTTTTAAAGGAAAGTAACAATAATTTAAAGAAAAAAAAAATGAGAATTATTTTTACTTTTTCTCTTGTCTATACATGTAATATATAGTATATTAAAAGTATTCGTAAAAAATTCGATGTCGGAATTCAAACGGAAATCCCTGAGTCTAGAAATAAGAGAAGTAAAAAATAGTCTCTCTCTCTCTCTCTCTCTCTCTTTCTCTCTCTATGTAAACAAAAATACTTCAAAAACAAGAAAAAAATTCCTGGCTCTCAGTAAAATTTAAAGAAATTTACATTTCAGATTTATAAATATGTAAATCACCCTTCCGACATTCTGCATGAGTGGAGATAATAATAATATATAATAATAATATATTTATTTCCTTTTTTTAAACATTATTTTTTCTTTTCGGTTTCGAGTTGTTGCTCCCAATGAATTTTTTTTTTTCTTAATTGAGGATAATTTTCTTTTGAGGTAAAAACTTAAACTCCATGGGGGGAAGGGGGGGGGGGGGGGAAAAAAAAAAATAAGGAAAAATTAAAAAATGATGGGGGAAACCTTTTTATAATTAAATTCCTCAATTAATTTATTTTTTATTTTTTTTTTTTTTTTTTTTCTTTAGTATTTTTTTTTTTTGAAGAAAAATAGTTATGATGGGTGGGGGAGGGGGGGTGGGGGGGAGAATAAACAAAAAAAATTAAATAGTCCTTTAAATTCTGGAAGAACACAGTGGGAGCGTCGATATCCAAGGCACGATTTTCTAAATCGTAACCTTATACATTAATTAATATAATATAATAAACAAGTGTAGTTGAATGCGCCCTTATCCAAGACATTAGCCGTTAACCAAGTACGTCGTTATCCAAGACACCATTGTATATATATATATAATGAATTTTATTTAAATAATT
The DNA here is from genome assembly GCA_010014785.2 of Anisolabis maritima. Classification (NCBI taxonomy): domain Eukaryota; kingdom Metazoa; phylum Arthropoda; class Insecta; order Dermaptera; family Anisolabididae; genus Anisolabis; species Anisolabis maritima. The sequence goes on from JAAAKE020158324.1 coordinate 7,662, forward strand.
TAAATATTATTTTTTTTTTTTTTAAATAAAATTTCAATTTTATCTTATTGAAAAGCAATCAAAAATTAAATTTTTAATGGGAAAATGAATATCGGTTAAATCCAGTCAGAAAAAGCTTTAAATTAAACTTTTTTTTGTCTAAAATCCATTAAATGAAGAAAGCTGTTGGATCGAGAGTGTGATAGAAGGTTGAAGGGTGTGAGGGGGTAGATTTTGAACATATGGCGATTGTTGGTCGTTATCTGGAGACCTCCGGGATTGAAAGCATCATCGAAAAGATGTCGGCCATGTCCGATTTTTTTCTCCCTGGTCCCTGGGGTGATATGGCTACTTGAAATTTTGCTCACACGTGGAAAGGAGGAAAAAAAGGTCGCCCAAAGGTTTGCATGCTAAACTTTTTTCCTTCTTAAAGACCGTTGAGATCAAGTCAAGCCCTCCTGTTGTTTATACCAAGAAAAAAGAAAGTGATCGATTGCTTTCCAAAATATTTTACTTTAATAAAAACAAAGCTCAAATGCTACAGTAATTTTTTTTTAAATGTATTTTTAAATTGTGATATTCTTTCAGCAGTGTTTCTAACCTTTGGCAGGCCGGTACCAGTAGGCCATAAGGAAATAAATTAATAACAAAAAATATATTATGTATAAAATATCTTTTTTCTTATCTTTAGTTACAGGAACGTAATCTTCTTGTGTAAAATTTAGCCGCACCTGATCACTCGAAATGCTCATGAATGGATTACACCGCCTTCCAAATAAATAATATTACATTTCATTATATCGTTAAATTTAAATTATTAAATTAATAAATGAAATAAACCCTCTTCTTTGAAAGAGAAAATTTATTTTTACTTTATCATATGGTATGAAGTTTTTTACAAGCAAATCCCATTAAGGAGAAAATATTATTTTACTTCTGGATTAAGAAAATTTTCTATGAGAAAATAAATGATTGAAATTTAAGAATAAGTGAAGTAAAAATTATATATAAATATTATAATATAATAAAATAATATTTTCTCCTTAATGGGATTTGCTTGTTAAAAACTTCATACCATATGATAAAATAAAAATAAATTTTCTCTTTCAAAGAAGAGGGTTTATTTCATTTATTTATAATTTAAACTTAACGATGTAATGAAATGTAATATTAAATTTTACTTATTTGTAACTAATCGAAGAGTTGTATATCTTTTGTCGCCAATCCCTATTTAGGATTTTCCATTTCGGACATACTATCCTAAATTTTTTTTTTCTGATTTTTTTGCTTAGCCCCAAAATCTCTTAATCTGGTCCTACACTTTCCATGCTAGTAAAAAAATTAGAAGATATTAAAAAAGAGACAATAATTGTCATTGTCTTTATATTTAATTAAATCTTTAATGTTAGAAAAAAAAAATATTAGTGATAGATTACTTTCTAGAATAATTATAAATTATAAAATAAATGACCAAAGGGTTTAAAGACAAAAGACACTAACAAAAAAATAAAATTGTGACATCCTTCAGTTTGTTGAGGTTGAAAGCCATTCCCGGACTAACGTACCGCTTTTGGTGAAGTAATAAATAAAAATCAAGAAAATTAGAAATATCCACGCTGATACAATAAATAGATATTAAAAAAAAAGCAATAAATTTATTTACTACTAATAAAAGTATTATTTCATAAAAGCATTTCATTTTCGTGTTTATTTTATTGTATTTTTTTTAGCCTTCTCATTTGTTTTCGTAACCTATTTGTAATAAATTTATATATAACCTTTAAGAAAAATGAGAAAAGGCATAACATGTTGAAAAAAGTATTCTTAGTTACTGTACATTTACTCATTGATTTGAATATTTTAAAAATATAAAATAATAAATTACAATTTTATATAAATATGTACTCAAAACTAGTATTGGACAAAGAAATTTTTTTGGACAATAGAGAGATGGGTCAAACATAAATTCGAGTTTATTTATGTATAAAGTAATGAATCGTAAAAATATTAAGCTACAGAAACGCATTGGTGAGTTGGACTTGGAACGGAGGCTATGAGCCCTTTGGGGAGGGGGTGAAGAGTAAAGGTGGGCTCTGTCTTTTAAATGAATAAATTGACACGAGTCTCTTGAGAAACGAATATCTACAAGGTTCCTCTTTTTTTTTTCGTACGCGCATGCGTAGGAGGAGGCGAAAGGAAGAGCCAAGCAACTATTCCCTTTTCTCTTTTTCTTTGCATATTTGGTTGCCTATTATCAGGCGTTTCGCGTTTTTTTTTAATTATCAAGATTTTATCCTTAAAGAACAAAAAAAAAAAGAAATGTGAAAAGATGAATTTTCTTATAAAAATTTAACAAGATTTATAGGTTATAATTAGTTTTTTAAATAAAAATAAAATAAAATAAAATAAAAACGTTAGGTAGAGTGGCACCACTTTAGGAATAAGCCTGAATTTACACTCTTGCTAGATTAATTACGGGGTAAAAATATCCCATTATATAATGTTTTAAAATTTATAATTAAAGTTATTTTCAGAAAAAAAAATATAATAATTTTATAAATAGATTAAATTCGGTCTTGAGGGAAAAAAATTTTAGACTTTCACGATTATTGTTATTATAAATAAGATATTTCGGCATTAATCGGGATGCATTTTAGTAATTAATAATATATAAAATATTATATTATACAATTATTAATATAAATAATTATTAATATTAATAATAAATTAATAATAAATAAATAATATAAAAAATATTATTAATATATAACACAACGTTTCGGCCACTATTTCTTGAGCCGCCATCATCATTCATTCCGTAAGGCAAAACGTACTCAGTATTATTAATAAAATAAATAAATAATTAATTACTTCAGTATTATTAATCACTAAAACAAACTAGAATTAATGCCAATACGTCGTTTATTTATAATTGTAGGTCTATCTAGTCAAATAAATTTTGGAAGAATATGTTTAAAATGAACTGTAATTTGTTAATTGGCATTAAATTTGTAATTAATTAATGTGTATAGAGTATTTAAGTTGTTCTAAATGGATTGAAAAGAGTCAAAAAATTCTGACTTGAATGATAATTAAAGGATTTTTTTTAGACATTAATTTGTTTAAAAGCCAACTCTAAATTATTTATTTTAAAGATAGATTGAAGGATTTGTGGTATTGTCCATCCGTAAATTTAGTATGTTAATGAGAAAGTGAAAGGACGGAATCTAAGGAGTCTGATAAAAGAAAACGAGGGAAAGACTGGCAAATGAAGGAGAGAAGAGATGCCAGTTTTGGCCAGGGTGACCCGTGGGCGCAATCCACGTTCTTACTAGATTTGATCTCTTGAGTGTATTAATAAGAGATAATAATAAGACGTGCAAAATAGAAAATTTTTGCTTCTTCTTCAGTGCACCGTAACACCTACTATTATTATTAACATTTTTCATTTCATCACAAAAATGATTGCCACCCCTTATATAACCATAGCCGATCATTTCGAATGCATCTACCGCACTTCCTCGAGTCTACTACTCATTGACTACATGTTAATCCTGACAAATTGCGTGTTACAGGCGTTCGAAATGTCGGCAACAAGGACGTCATTGTTTTTATAGGAGTAAATAAATTGTTAAAAATTATACACTGGTAGGCAGGGGGAGAGGGGGGAATGAAATTTCATTTTCTAGTCTGGCTTTAGAGTTAGCTTCTAATTTTTTGAAATTAGATTTAAACATATTATTAGTGAATTTCATTAATTTTGTTGATTTTTATAAATTTTTTAGCCCAGGAGGTCCGGGAGCCCCCACCCCCTGAATTATGCCACTGCAGACGCATAATGGGGTGGATCGGTCAAAGCATATAACTCAGCGATCACATGATAAATCTATATTAAATGAAGTAAAATAAGTTAATGGTTACTCATTTAAAAACAAATCCTAACATTTGTAAAAATAAAACAACTACCATTGTGAAAAAATAAATATAAAGGCAATATAAGCAGCTTTTAAAATATCGTTCGAGAGGGCATGTCAATGTGTTCAATACAAAAAAAATTTTGTAAATCAGAGAATGAAAAAAATAAGCTTTATTAAAAAAAAAAAAAAAAAAAAACAAAACAAAATGAAATTGCATTGATTCATTTTTTAATTTTTTAAATAAAAAACGATTTGAAGGTTTAATTTGAGGTTTAGGATCCTCTTAAAACAATAAAGGCTTAAATTAATTAATGTTGTATGGAAAATTATTACGTATATTTAATCAATAATAAAATCAGAATTTTCAAATTAAATCTCTTTTATCTTCAAAGATTCATCAGATTAATCTCTTTTTAATCCTGTCATTTTTTCATCTGTTTTTTTTTTTTATTATTATTGTTATTATTATTATTATTAAATCCCATTTTTTTTTCTTTCCTGAATTAATTCAATGATTGATGGGCGACATTTGGAGTATTAAAAAAAATCAAATAAAAAAAAAAAAAAAAAAAAGTTGAGCTGGAACCCCAAGTTTGTGGGAGAAATCGTCCTCATGCTTTCTTCATTTATACTAGTGATCAAT
>JAAAKE020158335.1:0-12199 GCA_010014785.2 Anisolabis maritima
TGAAAATGGCTCCAAAAGGAGAGCCGAAACGTCGAGTTAATCTCAACAATCAACGCGGACCAACCCGGGAAAACATTTCCATATATATATAATTAAACAATATTTGAATAGCTGAAAGAATAAATTAACATTAAAAAAATTCAATAAGTAATCCATTAAATATGATCCGAACGTCTTACTCTGATGAATAACTAATAATTAAGTCTTTTATTTTGGCTGCCTCTGACTTTCTTTTTTTTTTTTATTTCTACATATATATATATATATATATATATATATATATAAATTTTCGATTATTTTCTCATAAGTAAAAAAAAAACTTAAAGTTTATTACGTTCTATTTTGGTTTTGTTGACAGATAATGACTTATAATTAATTAAAACCAAAGGAAAAAATAAATGGTCTCGTAAAGAGTTTTATTAGAAGAAATAAAAATAAAATATATTTATTTAATTTTATTCTTAGCCCTTGTCATTTTTATATCATTTTTATCCTAGAAAATTTTAAAAAAATTTTAGTTAATTTTTTTTTTATTTAGATTTAATAAATATTTATAAAATATTGGCACATTTACCTTCTTTTAGCGTTCATTCCAGAATACGTGCTAGACTAGCTGATTTTAATAGTTCTATCAAATCGCCAAAAAATGTTAAATTCTTTTTAACTATTTCCAAAACTCTTTATATAATATTTCGACATATGCTAATCAATGGATCATGCTATACAACTCACCAAAAGGACCAGGGGCCCATATTAAATATTTTATTATTATACATTACCATTCCTATTTAATATCTTACTAATAAGTAGTTTGGATTTTATTTATTGCACTTTTTTTTTTATTTTGATTGAGAATATAATTTATTATCCAAAAATAGTGCCATGTATTTCTAAAACCCCTATAAATATAGATTAAATCAGTTTATTGACTTTGAATGAATCAGGTGTAGGTTAATAAAAAAAAAAAAAAAAAAAAACAGTATAGTTTTATCATTATTAAATACCACTAGGTATCAAATCAAATAATGGAACCGAAAGTTAGCCAAAGTGATAAAATATAAATTACTTGAGCTAGCAATTAAATGTTTCTAATTCGGCGGAAAAGTTTCTGGTTAATTAAAATGTTGCAAGATGTTGTCTGAGAGTCGTTGTGTGCATGACACGCACCCCCACCCTTTCTCCTCTTCGGCGGCTTCTAAGTCGGAAAATTAAACATTTCCCATTAGATTATTGAACTAGGCCTAGGGAAAGGATATTAAATTTAAAAGTTTGCTACTTTCAAACACCTATATCTATATGAAAAAGATATTTTCCCTTTAGAGCAATAATAATTTTACTTTGTTAATTCCGTTTTCTTTGATCAACTTAAAAAGTTTTCATTTAGGTTATTATATTATTTTTGATGAACTTTACAATTTAGGTCTAATTAATTTATTAAAGAATAAATAAATAGCAAATTCCTCTCTCTATATTGCATAGAAAAAAAAAAAATATTTTTATTAAAAAGCATAAGTGTCAGTCACGAAAAGCTAATATGAGTATAGTGATTTCAATCTGAATAACTAATTGAGATCTTGAGGATATTAAAACAATCCACTTATAAATAACGCATATATCTAATTTTACTATATATAAAAAATAAATCTGTTTTTATCTATCTTCTTAATTTTAAGAAAAAGGGAATATAGCTAGACGAGCTGAAGCCCCTCTCCTCAACTATGGAATTTGGAAATAATACTCTTGACTATCTTTTAATCTTTTAGAGACAAGTCCTAAGTAAGCAGTCCACTAATCAGAGGGATATTTTTCTCACCTAATTTTTCAAAATAAGCTACTGCATTGATTTTATAAGGCCCTAATTTTTGGCTGTAAGTGTGAGAAAAATAGTGAAGTGTTAAAGACTCAATTAATAGGAAATTTCACATATCGATTTTTTCGTCCGCTAAAAATTTACAGTGCGTTGATTTGATTTTTATTGAAAATAAAAAATATGTACCTTTATTTAAAAAATATATATATATATATTCTTAAGGGGCGGCAATTTGTCTTTTTGTCACCACGACGTAACCGCTAGAGCGGGCGCTGATAGCATGAGCCATACTATCCTCGTTAACGGTTTATACATGTTTCCTTGAATAACTTAATGCAAATATATCGATTTCTTATCTTCTTTTTTTACAATTTAAAAACATCTTATATATATAAAATAATTTCTATTTTTATTTTGTTGTGAGAAGTTTTGTTATTTATTTGTCTATTTTGGATTCATAATTTTTTTTAGAGAAAGGCTTGTTCCTTAAAGCAAATCGAGTAAATAAATTTATTTATTTATACCATTATTTGCATATATTTATTCTTAGTACTTTTCTCGTCGTTAATCGGCTTTTATATAAAAAGGGATAGGGTTTTATGGATGCTCTGAAATCAGACAAAAGACCTTTGTCGATGTATTATTGAGAAGGGCCACCTCCAAGGAATCTCTATAAAAAATTTATCCAAAGAATCGTTTATTTTAGTTCTTTTTACTTTTTTATTTTAAATCTTTTTAAACAATCTTTTTTAGCTTACGCCTTTGTTGAATATAATTTATCTTAATATTTTTCTCATTTGAAAAGAACATTTTTTTATTTACTTATTAATAGCATTCAAGTTTCTAAATCTGAAGCAGCGTTATATTGCCTAAGAGATAAATATAAAGTGGGGATGGGGAGAGGGTAGAGATACTGCTTGAGACTATAAGCAAACTTTAATTATATACAATTTTTTGGAGCCCTAGAATCCCTCCTAAAGCTCTTCAATGTCCTGCTGCTGCTTTTAATAAACGAGAACTAAAAAAATTTCAAATCTTTCAACAGTATAATATTATAAAATGTAAAGTTTAAAAAATTAGTTATATTATATAAATTATTATAATAAATAGAGGATATAGTCGATTTTCTTGGAATATTAATTACCCCTTTAAATTAAGTTTCCACATTAAATTATGACTTTCTTTGCCACCTCGTTATGACATCAATTATAAAACAAGAAATAATGAAAGACTTATTAACCTGAATATTATTATTATAATTTTTCAACGGATATTAGAGGGACTAGGAGTCTTTGATATCCGATTGAGCCCTCGACCTAAAGCGGCGTTATGTTGAGGCTTGGAGATTTGTTAATTCGTTAGTCAGAAATTTAATCATTAGGGGTGGGGTGAGTGTAATTATTCTCCACTGTATAATAAACGAATGTAATGGGGCAAGCGGGGGGTGGAAGCCACCTTTGGGCCCCTGTCCCCTCCACCCTTAGCTAAGGGCTAAGCCCTTTGTGTCACGCCTACTCATAGCCTAATGAACCGAGGCCGATTAAATCCACTCTGCATCAACGGACGCGATGGTAAACAAAGATTGGAAGGCCGCCAGGTTACGAGCGAAAAGGCAAAGGTCTCAAAATAAACAACCAACATTAGTGAGATTAGTACTCGGCCATTTATTCGCTTCCAATAACGAGTCTTCGCAACTATATTCATTTATGTGTGCACAAAATATAAAAGGTTGGTTGGAAAACGAAGAGCCGACCAGCCAGAAACAAATGCGATTTCAAAAACTCACACAGTTAATCTTAGTTTATTATCACAATTTAATGAAACATCAATCAAGTTTAAACATTTTGAGTCTCTATCTAGAATTCAGTGGGATTTTAAAATACTAAAAAATATAAAGAAATCAATAGTGCTTTCACATTGATTACTATTGTTTCTCTTTTAGAAATATTTTATAAAACTTTAAAATATACAAGTTTAATCAGAGTTTTATATTACAAAAAGTTATCTACAAATTGGCAAACCTGACTCCGTAAAAATGGAGATTTTAAAAAAAATCTCATAACGAATAGTTGCTTCTGATGTTTTTTACTTAATTACTTTTGTTAATTAGAGTCTTGATCGGTATAAGTGCAGAAATCATCATAAGAAGTATTTGCACTGGAGCTAGTTGCCTTTAACAATTAGCTCAGTCCTATTATTAAATATATTTTCGAATAGACAAGATTACATTTGAAAGTGAGTCTTTCAAAGTTTATCTGAATACAAAACATCTGAAAAAATATATTTATTCCTTTTATATATAATATTTTATTGGCATTTCAATTCTTGAAGAGTGCCAAAGATTTTGCTTGAAAAATCTGAATGGGGTTGAAGATGAGGCTGTTTAAAGGTGGAATCGGATAAGGGAGGAGGGTTAGTTGCTCTGCACCATTCCAAGCCACAACGAAATAGCTAGGCAGCTTTTTCGGAAAGGATTACTGATTTGTGCTGGAAATTCGCAGGCTGTTTCGTCACCTCCACTGAGAACTAATCGTCTTCTTTTCTTTTATTCATGTTTCAACCTTTCACATCTTATTTTTCTGCATTCTTTTAATTAAAAATATTAGGTTACATTTATTTTCAATGTTTCGTTATGGAGGTAAGAAAAATGGCAAGTTAGAAAACAATTGAAAGAAAAATATGTTATATTGTTTTTAATTATTCACAACCTTATAAATACAATTTAATAATTATAAATTATTTTTAGCTTGTAAGTTCTATAATTTATTTATCATTATTTTTTTTTTATAAATAAATTTTTTATATATATAATATATTATTTTTTCTCTTTTAATTTTCCAACATTAGTGATATTACACATTCACGGGCTTATTTTAAGTGTTGAAAGTTTTTTTATTTCTAATCAATACAATACGATACAATTTTTGGGTCCTCACAGTGAGATAATATGTTCAGGTTGTTATATGGGGCAGTCACGGAATCCCCTCTTCGCCAAGCCCATTAGTGTGCGAGTTTAACACCTGCATTTCACTCGTTAATCACTCTGAGATTTAATACAACATTCGTTAAAAATTATAGACCATCCTTTAAAAATCCATCATTGAAATATTTCTTTAAATTCAAAAAACAATTTCTTAATTTTTGCTCTTTTCTCAAAAAAATATTATTTACAACAAAGGGAACTAACTGTAAGTTTACAATTATAGAGCTAGTCGATATATAGTTAGCCATAGGTCTAGTGGCTGTCCAAACAATTAGCCCTGATGATTTTTGAGATTCAAAAGATGATTTTCATCTTATGACGTTTTGGGTTAAGCTTCTTACCCATTTTGAGACTTTCATGAAAAATATAAAAATCCTAATATCTGCCAAGATAGATCATAAAACTTCGAGCAAATCTTTTTAAATCGCAGAATTTTAAACTGTTGGCTGATGACACAAAATTTTACATTCTGTTACTTCCCCTATACAAAAAAATTCCATTTTCACGGATTATATAATATAATTTTTGGAAAGAAACTCGAACTTTTAGCTAAAAATATTTTTTAAATCAAAAAGTAAATGAGTATATATTTTGTATTTCTAATATGTATTTCTAAATGAGCACTACATATATGTATGATAGTATATACTGTACTTTTTTTATTGAATATTTTGCTTAACTGAAGCTGGCCAAATGGCTTTAGAATGCTGTGATCATGAAATTAAAAGAAAAAAACGGCCTTAAATCAAATTTTTAAATATTGCCTGTCAATCGATATTTTTTATTTTTGTATTTTAATTTTAAATCCACAAAATGATTATATTTTTATAAATTTTAATATGTCTGCATAAAATTGAACACTTAAATGAGTGGGAAAAAATTTGTTTTTTCTTTAATATAGGTTTTGTACATAAACCATCAAATGGAGCAGCAAACAATCAAATTGAGTTTAAAGAAATGGAGCCAAATCGAATTTAGAATGGCCCATATTTCTGAAAATGCTAACTTTTCCAATATTAGAAAAGTTGACACCATCTCCAATTGCTTTTTTAGATAGTAAAACAACACTTTTTATCGTACCAATTTTGTTATGTTCTTATATAAAAAGGAATTTATTGATAGAAATTAGATTTATGATAAAATTAAAAAAAAATCAATATAATTAATATTTTTTAAACTCTGAACCTGACTCATTTATATTGTAAATTATAGAATAAATTATATTATTCTGCGTCCACTGTCGGAATTCTTGAAAAGCTATATTTTAAGAGTTCCTCGATAGTAAACTAGTTTTTAATTAAAAATTGAGATTTGATTCTCAGTAAACATGAGGTCCTCTTAACTGCGTTTTTAAGAAAACTAGTAGTCAGATTGTAATGAAATTGGAAATCTAAGCGTCTTGGAGTGTTTCCTTTCTTAAAGGAAGATTTTTCTGATTGGCCTAAAATTAGAGCTACTTTGTAGTTGGATGCAAAAACAATTGAAATTTGAATCTTTTAAAGTATTTATTTTTTGAAAAAAATATTTCGCAGATTAGCTTAAAATTAGAGCAAATTTGTAGCAAGCTCTGGTACAACATCTTCATGATGCCAACTATAGGCACACCTTGTTTAATATCATTGTTCTTCTTTTTGTCAAGCCTGTCAAATTTAGGAAATTATTTTAAAAAATCTGTATCATTAGTTGAAAATCCCTTATTTTAGACTATAATTAAACTTTCTTGTTTTTATATGAACTAACTTCTAGCCTTCCTTAAATTAATTTTGAAAGTCTAATATTTTCAAAAGATAGAAAATACAATAAAATATACACAATTTTCTTTTCTAGTTTCTAAAAGGAAATCAATAAAGAATTTTAACAACATTGCCAATTCACCTGCCTGGCCTCACTTGCCGATAATTCTATGACATGCAATGTTGATATAATTTTTGTTTTACTTTAAGTATAGGAATCAAAGAATAAAATAAACTTAAATCCATTGATTGATCATTAATAATATTCATATTTTAGAGGAATTTTTTTTTAAATTTACAACTATTGGATCCTTGTTAATTATTAAGTCACTCACTTTATATCCTTGCTTTCTTATAACTCAGAAAATAGTAATACTAATAATAAAATACTTCACATGTCTGGGCAAAAGAGACGGCCTTTTTTGCATCTCCGATTTTTCTAAAGGAAAATTAGAAATTTAATTTTGGTCGGAAGTCAAATATTTTTATTCATTTAAAACTATAAATATGAGTTTTGTCCAGATTTAAAAAGAAATTTGAATTTTTATATTTTTTTAGGTTGGTATCGCTGAATTACAGTTATTTATTTATCCATAAATTCTGCTCTGAAGCAATTATAGCCTCTAATGAGCAAATAATATTAAAAAAAAAATCTGTTACACACCGGCATGGACGATTTTGTCTCCAGCTGGGATACATGTTTGGACTCCAGTGACGATTAAATGAAATTTTAGTTTAATTTCATGTGCATAACATACTGCAGTTTCATATTTATACATCTTCATATTTTTGAATTAATTTAAAATTCTCTTTACTTTTTGATCCTCCATTAATATTAAAGAAAAAATACTTACTCTATACTATATACTATATATTAAATATATAGATAAGAGAAAGTAAAATGACACGAGGCCTCTTCAGTGCATACATATGGTGGTCAATCAAAATATTAAAATATTAGAAGTGGGTAAACAACGCGCTCTGGTGGATGGATGACACTCGCCCTTCTAAATATTTTGACCAGGGTTCACCTATAGATCATATTTATGCACTGAAGAGGCTTATGTTATTCCGGACTATATATTTTCAAAATAAAGTGTTAGTGTGACCCGTAAAAGGCTGTTATTATTTTCTCAGAATTTATAAATTGCATATACTATCAATATCTCCTATTTATTATATAATAGTTTCATCGAAATCGGTTAATTATTTCTAGATATATTTCGAAAGCATAGTCATCATTTGCGAAACCATGTTTTCTGACTATGTTGGTTGAAAACAAGAAGTCGCAATTTTTTATGAAACCTTCTGTATGGGATTGGAGTTGGGCGCGAAATAATAAATAAGCAAATAAAAACAATAAAATTGATCTTTTTATTTATTTTCATAATTTATTTATCATCTACACATTTACATTATCACTAATATTAATCAAAATTTAATTGTGATATAAAAACAATAAAATTTCTAAGATTTCGTTCTTCTCTTTCTTTGGTAATGAATTTCTACGGTGAGAAACAAAATTTTTTTATAGAAAATTTGCATATAATTTTAATGATCTCAAGAGTTCATAACTTTTTCGTTTTTTTTTTTTTGCAATTTTTTTTAGAGAGATGTTATTCGCTTTCCTTTTTTATACGGATTAGACTGACAAAATTTTTTCTTCGCTAAGTTTTATACTCATATTAAAATCTGACAGAAGCAAGGCAAAGCTGGATATTTCATTCTAGGCCTGTTATAGATCAATAAATTTTAATCGAAACATCTCTTTTTAGTCTCGGCTTTATAATTGGCTAATATCCATGTTATCCACTCCCCTGATTAGTAATCGTTTTCCTCTTGACTTTATTTTAATCAGCTTTGTAGCTAAGGAATACTCCCTTAAATACACAAACAATTAACTTACGGCCTCTGGCATTCAGCCAAGTACCAAAAAAATAACCATCTAAAAGAGGCTACATGGTTGATTAAAAAAAGGTATATAAGGAAAATATTTTTCGTCAGAATCATATTGATTTTGAAAATAATGAAGATAATTATTTACCTTTTATGTTTTTGTCTTTGTCTTTTTAACATATATTGCCTTTAAATTGTGTTCCTTGAAATTATTATTCAGAATCCTGAAAATAATTTATATAAAAGTAAATTAGCTTTATTCATTTTACTTTATATAAGTATTTTTTATTAAGACGAGAAAAATGACGGAGATAGATGTTGTGCACAAAAGAATTTTTAACCTGAAATCCTTCCGTTCAGTGACGTAATCACATGAAGGTAGCTAGGAATTTTTTTTAGAAAATTTTTTACTTTACTACACCAAAATAAAATGGTCTCCTAAGTCCGGAAAACTTCTAAAAAAATGCTATAAACTATAACTCCTGTATCAAAAAAAGTGATTTTATAATTTCCGTGTGGTTCATCACAAACTTTTTTGAATATTCTAAAAATCTAAAAGTTACTTCAAAGCCCAACCTTGGTTTTTTCGCTGCAATGGAAAATGTTAACAATCTTACTGACATTTTCAAAAAAAAATGAGATTAGACCATAAAGAGGCATATAATGAGAACTTTAAAGATGCTGAAAAATCTTCTCGAAAACTTAAAATAGAAATAATAATACCTAACTAAGAAGCTTTTAAATTTCTTAAATATATAAATTATTATTATTAGACCCTATCTCGTATATAGAATTTTTTTTTAGATTGTGTGGAAGGCAACCACAAAGGGCCAAAGTTGAAGTCTCCACACCGAATGAGTATTTTCGAGAGAACCATATTTATACCATATTTAGATAATTTTATTCAGGAGTTGGGAATCAGATTTAAAAAAAGATTAAAAAATGTCACACTTGAAAGTTTCATACCAAAGAAAGTGCGGAAATATTCTCTACAAGAAATTAGTGATGCTATCATTTCACTGACTTCAAAATATTTACATTAAACGGAGTATTATGCAAAATATTCTTTATTTGACTGAAGTCCTAACTAATAACCTATGTAATAACCAATGTAGGCCAAATTAATCTATATAAAAAGTAGGGCCGGCAGAATTATCTTATATTTGTGCCAGAGAGGTATTTTGCATTACTACCCGTTTCATGAGTCTTGTGACACTGTCTCCTTTATTTTTTAGAGATCCGGCACTTTTTTTTTTTTTTCTTTAAAGGAAGAAAGAATATACTCCTCATTACAAAAATTATTCTCATGTATTTTCGTTGTTTTTTGTCAATTTTCTTTGCCTGTGCGTGGCACGCTGGGCCATCTAGGGTAAATTTTCTAAAAGATTAAAAAAAAAAAAAAAAAAATGGAAGGCAGAGATCGTGAGAACAAATTTTATAGAGTGATTATTATTCTTTAATAAAATATATTTTCCATAAAATTGTCTTCTATTTTAATTTGACAATTATTTATTTGATATATAAACGATAATTATGTAAAGATTTATTAAGATTAAAGATAAATTAGACTAGGGAAGAAATTTGTTTCCCCCGAATGTGTTTATCAAGTAAATAGATCATGAAAGAGAATACTAATTTCCAGGACCCTTGCTTTAAATGCACAACCATTTTGTCATACTTGATTTCATTTAATTTACTGTAAAGTCGTCGATTTCCATTTTATATCTCTTTTGTAGCTTAGAAGATATAACTATCTTTATGAGCTCTGCTTATGATAGGGATGTTTATATTTATATAATATTTTAGTACCCGGAGAGATATTCCGCTTAAATCCAATATGGTCATCAGACATAATAATAACTTCGTAGTCTTGGAGAGATTTTCCTAGAGGAGTAGCAAATAAAATTTATTATGTCTATGTATTTCAGGTATTGTTAGAAAATAAACTGCCATAAAATTTCTATTTTATAAAGTAGATTGGTTTATACGTATAACACATGTTTTTTACAGTGGAATTTTAATAAATATGATTGTTGATCCCACTCTGTGACCGAGAGCTGATATCAATATCAATAGTGATAACCTTAAAAGTCATGGAATGTTGGTTCGGATTACAAGCGGTCCAATGAAGATTTATTTAGATCATTTGGATAACAAATGGTATAAATAATTATGCCTTGATAATTTTATTGTAATAATAAATAATTAAGGTTGGTTAAAATATCAAATGTCGAAAAGACTTTAAAAACATACTATTTTATTATTTTAATAAAAATAATTTCTCCAATCCATTGTGTCAAAAAGTTTAATAATTTGTCCAAAGTGACCAACAAAGTCTAAAATGTTTAAATAAATAAATAGAAATAAAATTTAAGAATAAATTTGGGACAGAGGTTAGACATTTTTTAGGAAGATATAAGAGAGATAATATCAAAAATGCAAACAAAATTTTCTAAATAGAATTTAAATCGCTTGCACTCTTTCAGGAAAATATTAAACCTTATTTTGTCAACTGCTTAACTTTAGATAAAGAAATATATTTATTCACTGACTGACTGTATTTTGAAATTTCGTAAAGTTACAGATTTTTCAATTTAAAAAGGTTACTCGCTGGATTTTTTTTAAATGTAAACAAATTGACATAAGAAAATATTCAAATGGTTATTTAGGAATTTAAGGAAAGAGAAAAGTAATTGTAATAATTTCTTACGGCACACTTGTTTAGAGAAATAAAAAAAATGAACTATTGCTTGTTTTATTTCACCATTGAATAAAAATCTTTTTTATAAATCGCCTTTTCTCTAGGCAACCATAATGTTCTTATTATATAATCTTATTAATTATAAATAATCCTTAATAATTCATTCATTCTATAAATAAAACTTTATATCTAAATACGTTTTCTGAATACCTATATACATGTATAAAAAGCTTGTATAAAATTTGGTAATGATTGGACAGTTAAGATCCGATTAACTTTTTTAAGGTATGTGCTGTGGGGTTTTGAGTACAAGAACCTAATAGCACCAAAAAATAGGTTCCCAAAGTGGGCGATATCGCCCATCCCCCCTAGCGCTGAAAAGATTCAGGAGGGTGAGGGTAGGCTCAAGTTCAATCGGGGGGGATGTGCAGAAACTTTGCCTCAAAAGTGTTTAGTAAACTCTCACTAACAAAGGCTCTATGCATTTTCTTCACCACATCAATTTTCCTACTTCATGCTCCAAAGTGTTTTATGTATAAAACAAGCTTTCTGGTTATTCTTTTGGTGAAAGAGAGTACAGAAATAAAGTATTTACATTTCACCTTTCTTGTTTGCATAATCATAAAATATATAATTAATTTTAGAGTGCGGTAATTTTTTTTCGAAAAGGGGACATTAGACAAAAAAATTTTGCAAAATCTCTGCAGTAAAGGATATTTATTATTCAGTATGGAATTAATAAATATATTTGATTATTCTTCCCTCGAGTTTCCTAAATAAATAAACTTTGAAAATTTAATAAACATACGAATAGTTAAATCATTTAATTTTTATTCTTGAAATAGCAAATGAAAAATTAAATATTTATTTCAAATATTTTTGGGTTTTTTTTTTTTTAAATAAACTCATTTATTTATTTATGTTAACTCTGAGAAGTAAGTGCTTTAAGTAGAATAAATAAATAAATAAAATTTTTGATGAATCATCCTCTGAAAAACAAAGAAAAATTCTGCAAATAAATGAGATCATCACCCTCATTCCTTCAAAAGAAGAATGAGATCATCCCCCCCCCCCCC